>JAANSK020253274.1:0-22924 GCA_011763485.2 Isoetes engelmannii
GGAGGGGGGGGGGGGGAGTTTAATATCGTCGTTGTCGCCTCGGGTCGGTGTATCTTTGGACATCCTTAAGCGTCAGACCTCCTCCTATGTTCATTTGGGTATTGCATAATGACCCTCCCTCCAACTGAGAAGCTAGAAGTTCTGGTACGGTTGTTGCCACCACTGCTAAACATGCACCACGTAAGTCACCTCGAGCAAAATCCAAGTAATAAAGAGCTAACCAATCGCTTGATCAGATGGTATGATCGGTGTTTTCCCTTGTCTTGGCATGCTTGCCGAAGCCTGTTACTGCATTTAGCGATACTAAAGCTTCCTCCCCTCTTGGGCTGAAATACCTACGAAAGACTGATATCTTCCCTTGAATTAGTGTCGGTAGGTATCGAAGTGCCTTACCCCTTTTTGGCTCTTCTTGCTTAATCCCTCAGGTTATGGCCAGTGCTCAATCTTGGTCAACCAAGATCATGCTCATACCATTGTGATGCTCCCTACTTCATATACGGCGCCCCGTCGTATACTCCGTTAGAAATCCCCCATACAAGGGACCTGCCATCGTATGGGCCCTCCGTCGGACTCGAGTACTGGGATGGCTAGGACCTCGAGTTGAGGAATGAAGGTGTCATTTGGCCCTTCCTCGGTGGGCTCTACATCAACAAAAGTAAAACAATACGATTAGCACAACATCGTAACAAAATAATAACAATCGACCACGAAGGGTTGCAAGATCCACTCAATCTTCTATCGGAGACATACATCTAAACGTACTAACATCAGGTGGCGGCTTCTATCCCAGCTCAGATTGATGATAAGGGCTCCCAAATAGATCAAACTGAGTTATTAATAATGACTTGGACTGGCATACTGCTAGGGTTGACCACTCCATCCGCCCTGCCTATGCATACTTTGCAGATAGGTTGGGTCAAGCTCCATGATGATTGTAGCCTTCCGGAGATGTAACCTCATGGTACCACCCAATGAGACTACTCCGAGTTGCATCTCCCTGGTCCATTGAGGCAGGAGAAGGACAAGTCACCTCCCAAAGATTGGGGTTCCGTGGGCGGCTAGAGGATCGTGACGACACACGTCCTTACTCGACTGTACTCCCTAAATGCCTAGTCAGGACATCACCTTCTAACTAGGTGAGTCAAGGTGGCACCTGACCCAGACAGTGTCGAACCCATACCCCGCCCACACGAGGTGACCGACTATAAGCCTAGCTCGCTATGAGGACCCTTGGAGCTATGCCCAATAGGGTCCTCCCCTCCACTTTACCCAATTGTTGTTGTCTGGTGTTCAGTCATCCCATAACTCGCCCAACCAGGTGGGCTCTATGCACAGGCCGAATTATGATGGGAATTATAGGAACTAAGCTAGAAGCATCATCTAATAGTAGGCTTCTAGGTCTCTACCCTCCTTTCCAATACATAAGAGGTGTGAAATACAAGATCAACCATCATCACATCACATAACTTGATAACAAGAGAATAAACATCTAATCCTAATCATACATCTAACTTATAGTTAGGGTTCATTGATTAGGGTTCAGGATCGGAAATGAGGTTCTAAGATAGCTCTACTAGAAATACGATATGCTAGCTTATCTGAAATGCAAACTTCCAGATGAACTAACTAGTTATCTACTCGAAATACCTGGTCCCAAAGAACTTCCTCCTGCTCCTGGGGTCTCCATCTCTCGCCGGTTCTTTGGAGTAGATGCTCCTCAAGGTGACACGCTCACACTCTTGAGGCTGCTTCGGTACACGCTGTTGTCAAAGACGATCCTGAAATCAGTACTATCAAGACGATTTGAGGATCAGACAGGTCGTTGAACGAAGAGTTTGTTAGGTCAAGGGTTTGCCTTAAATAGGTTAGGGTTCATGTTGGCACACTTGGCTCCAGTAAAAGGCTTCCACATGGCAATACACCTAAAAGGTGTGTCCATGTCGATAAGAGGTGTCCATATACCTAAGGTACGTATGGCCAAATATGGCCTATACAAGTTACATAAGATGAATTGTATGGTGACGTGGCCGTAGGATATATGTAGACATACCGTATATTCTAGTGGAATGTCACAAGGCATGTGATGGTGTTTGCACTACCTTGTTGCCACCATATCATGCTTTGGTGTTCCCCCTACTTTGATACCTAACAAATAGACCAACACATGAATTGCGATGGTGTAGCCAATCAAATCCATGTTTACTGTTTGAATAAGATGGTGGATATAAGATACTGATTGGTATGATTTAGTGGGTACAAGAGGTGGAGAGGCCATCACATCATGCCTACTTGGAACTGCAAAACATGGGGTTCAAGAGGAGGATACTATTTTTTGTGTTTTCACATGCAAAAGGGATTCTAACAATAGCATACAAATGAATACACATCTTTTATTTAAATAACACTGCCAAACCTTGGAATAAAGACAATAGTTAGCAAACCACCAAATGCAAAAAAAACTAGTACATGTTGGCATCTATAATTGCTAGTAGGACGTAGTGCTAGAGTGGGAAATAGAAGTACGGAATTGCTAGTATGACGTAGGTACAAAAAGATGTAAAATAACACTAAAATTCTAGGATGAAGTTTTATAGTCAAAATTAGGGTTAGGGTTCTAAAAGTGATGATTTAGGGCTTAGGTATAAAAATTTCGTATATATATATATAAGAAGTGTATATGGATCACTTATGGCTTTTAACAGAACGTAGTATCCCCAAAACTGGTTGATACTTGGGGTCGGTCACATGGGGAGTGTTACAAACTTAATAGTTCAAAGCAAGAGACAAGGAGCTTACAAAAGTTTGGGGTTCGACAAGTTGTCGATTAACGAAAGGCATATGAATCGGTCCCTCTTCGAGGACTCAATGGCATGTGGAGCTGCAGGTACTAAAGAGTAGCTAAAGTTCGCCAAATGATGATTTTTTTTACCTCTAGTCAAATTTCGTGGCTAAAGTTAATAAAAGTTATTTTTAACAAAAAAGTAATTTAACCATTCCAAAAGGGTGGAATTTTGGATGCCTCGAGTTTAGCCGAGATTAACTGCACCATTGGCGTGCTGAATCGCCATCTCTAAAGCTGAGTAGGTGCACCTGGATCAATTTAAATAACCACGTTGACTATTCAAGGACCTCATTAATTAAGGAATCATAATTCGCTACCTCAATCTTGTCATTTGTCCCTGGATTCTCATTTTCAAGCATTCGATTCAATGCATAATTAGCAGCAGGTAACTTTGTGTTCTGATTTTGTAACATGGGAGCATCAGGTAATGTCGTTATGAATTAGTATATTTCTAACTTAGTGCTAATCGATCTTTACCAGCTTAAATATGTGTGTTCCTTCAAATGGTATTGTTTGTTCCTTATTGAACATTTTGTAATAGAAGCATATTGAATTCAATCAGTTGTCATCCATGTATTATTGAGTGGTCAAAATTTGAAGTTAAATAATTGCACTTTAACAAAAAAAAAATTCGTCAACACGGGAATTTTCATATCGTATAAATTTGACCTTTTAGCCAAGTCGGAAGATAACTAATGGCTTATAAGATTTCGCAAAAAAAAAAAAAAAACTATGAACTTTGTTTTTTTTCATAGGATTAGCCAACCTTAATTCGAATTGAAAAGAATTTAGGGCCCTTCAAATTTACCTTGGTGGAGCTGGTGGTATGGTTGTATGATCATTACTGCAAAGGTTTTTCCCATGAAAACCTTTCGAAACAGGGTTTTTTAATCCTAGTATTAATGGTTGTACTAGCCTATTATATGGGTCCCATGGCCTCTTGGTCTTCGTGGACGTAAAAATTTTATTATATTCTATTCTACTCTATTCTTATGTTCATAACATGGATGTTTATCTATAATTAATGAAATTGTGCTTATACGAAATGGTTTCTCTTTGTATTTGAAATGATTTTATTTTTTATGTGGACTTTGAAGGGACACTTGATTGGGAATACGTGAATATATGACCACATCCTACGTTGTAGAAACAACTTAAGGAACACAATGAGAATATACAAAAATGACCATGAAGCATGGTCAAAAGAAATAGATATAGTCAAATGATCATAGCATAGGAATATCTTGAAGTTCGAAGCAGCCAAGTTTTCACACTTTTAGATATGTAGAAGTGCATGATAGTCGATGCCAAATGTTTGCTTTTGCAAGTTACTGATAGCTTGGCATATATATATGCTAATTTAAAATGCACAAACAAACCTCTATAACTTGTCCACTAGTATAAGTCCTATCTATCTATCTATCTATCTATCTATCTATCTATCTATCTATCTATCTATCTATCTATGGTATCATAACAAAAAAAAAGGAATAAAGGCACTTGAAACAAGACATTTTTGTCATGGTCTGGTAATGAATATGAAACAAGGATATCTGATTTGGTTGATGTAGGCCAATATATCTGATTTGGTTGGCAACACAAGCATTTCCATATCGTATAAATTTGACACTTTAGCTAAGTCGGAAGATAACTAAATGACTTTATTTTATCTATCTATCTATCTATCTATCTATCTATCTATCTATCTATGGTATCATAACAAAAAAAAGGAAGAAAGACACTTGAAACAAGACATTTTTGTCATGGTCTGGTAATGAATATGAAACAAGGATATCTGATTTGGTTGATGTAGGCCAATATATCTGATTTGGTTGCCAACACAAGCATTTCCATATCGTATAAATTTGACACTTTAGCTAAGTCGGAAGATAACTAAATGACTTTATTTTATAGGATTTCGCAAAAGAAATCTACGAACTTTGTTTTTTCATAGGATTAGCCAACCTTAATTCGAATTGAAAAACATTTAGAGCCCTTCAAATTTACCCTAGTAGAGCTGGTGGTATGGTTGTATGGTTGGTGGAGCTGGTGGTATGGTTGTATGATCATTACTCCAAAGGTTTTTCTCATGAAAACCTTTCGAGGCAGGGGGTTTTAAATCCTAGTAGTAATGGTTCTACTAGCTTAAAATATGGGTCACATGGCCTCTTGGTCTTCGTGGATGTAAAAATTCAATTCTGTTCTGTTCCGTTCTGTTCTGTTTTGTTCTATTTTGTTGTTCATAACACGGATGTTTATCTATAACTAATGAAATTGTGCTTATACGAAATGGTTTCTCTTTGTATATGAAATAATTTTGCTTTTTATGTGAATTTTGAAGGGACATTTTGAAGGGTCAAAAGAAATAAATATAGTGAACTGATCATATCATAGGAATATCTTAAAGTTCGTAATAGGCCAATTTTTCGCACATTTTGATATGTAGAAGTGCATGATAGTCGATGCCAAATGTTTGCTTTTGCAAGTTACTGATAGCTTGGCATATATATGCTAATTTAAGATACTGCACAGACAATTTGTATAACTTGTCCACTAGTATAAGTCCTATCTATCTATGATATGATAGCAAAAAGAAAAGAAGAAAGGCACTTGAGACATGACATTTTGTCATGGTGTGGTAATGAACATGAAGCAGGGATATCTGATTTGGTTGATGGAGGCCAATATATCTAATTTGGTTGGCGTATAAGCTTTCCATGTTGCAAAAAATGTTCGGTGGAAGATAAGTAGCCAGTATATCTGATTTGGTTGCTGCAGATAACCACTAAAACAAAAGAATAAAAAGACTGAACGGGTCATAAGGTGAGTTTTGTTTGTTGCCAAAGACATGTATTGACAAGAAAACTACAGGGAATTTTTTTATTTTTTTTTGGAAAGATTAACTTCTATTGAAATGGAAAAAATGTAGGGTACATCAAGCTATGTCGTTTACAACAACTACATCTCGATACGAGAGTGCAGAAGAGATATATATTGAGAGAACACAGAGCAAAATATATTTAAAAATTGGCAATCGTGACCATTGGAATGCTAACCCAAGTGCGGGGCCTGAGTGTAAGGGAAGAAAAAGAGTGTTTGTTGACCGTGGAACGGATAATGGTTTCTGTGATCATCACCGTACACGTGGCGAAATGGGTCTTTTCCAAACGAACATGTTACAAGCACGTACTAGGCACGTATCTAGAGAGCTTGCTCTTTCTCTTCTCGGTTTCTAATATGCTTATGCAGTTTTTCGCAGTCTCGATCTACAACAAGGCGCTCAGCTCGCATCAATCTTCTCGGATTTGGTTCTCGAAGATCTTTCAGCCATGTTCTTCCGGTTTTTCTCTACCTCCCAAGCTTTTTTGGTTCTGTTTATTGGCTCATGTTGGTATCGTTCATTACGGTAGTTTGACTTATTCTGCTCCCTTACTTGCACACATACATGCATTCATTCTGGTCTTGAACAATTCAGTCTATCAGAATGCTCGGCCTTCTACGGCTAGGGCAGGCTACATGTGAGAAATTGTTTAAAAGATTGAGTCATAAATTGATTAAAGGGCGGCAAATACATATGGAGCTTGTAAAGTAGAGCTTTCAGAGGATTTAAGAGAACAGGGATTTTCTCTGCTATGATAACTGTGGAAATGGATGGCCGCTCTAGCGGCAACATCTACTTTTCAGCAAAAGGTAGAGAATCAAATGGCAGCCATGGATCTGACATAAGCATTTTGGATAATGCACCAGAAGCGCTGATGAAACCAAGCCTAAGTTTTGGAGATCCTCCATCTTTCAAGAATCAAGTAAGAGTTCCATTCAAGTGGGAAGCAGAACCAGGAAGACCTAAAAATCCAGTCTCTACAAGTCTTATTACGCCACTGCAACCTCCTCCATGTCTAACTAGGGATACAAGTGCAAGAATTGGTTCATCTACAAGATTATTTGATGTGCAACCTCCTCTATGTCTAAGCAGGGATACAAGTGCAAGAATTGGTTCATCTACAAGAGTATTTGACGCGCACGCTGCTCCACCATCTCCCCGCACTGTTTCTGACAGATTGAAGCAGATTTTTCAGCTCAAACATGCAGCATCTGCACCTTCTCCAAGAACTTCGTCTTCCCCAAGGACTGTTTCACCATTGTTCTTCAAACATGATAGGTCTTCTCCAATTAGTGTTTTTGATGGCCCATCAAGTCCAGCCTCCTCGGCCTCGTCTCCAATCTATTGTGCAAGAGCTCATAGTTTAGATTCTTCTCCTCTAGGGTATCCAACAGAATTTTTGTCTATAGCAAGGTCATCTAGATCTTCTGACCTGAGCTATGAAAATTGGGATAAAAGACTTCAGCCTCTGCAGGGATCTACAAGTTGTGGATTTCGAACTTTGTTCATGGGTTGTTTGTCCAAACCCAGGGTAGATTCGGAAGATTGTGAAAATGGCTTTATGTCTAAAAAGAAAATGGAGAGAAAAGGTTCTATGATTTTATTTGCCCCCTTGAGGTTGTTAAGTCCACCGAGGCATGAAGATCATCATCAAGACCAAGAACAAGCAGATGATGATCATGATCTATATCAATATCAGCATCAACTTCAAAAACAGCATCAAGATCAAGCACAGGACCAAGAACCAGAACAGGAACAAGAACCAAGGAGGCCTTCAGTTTATATGGAATGCTTCAAGTGTGAGGAGGATAATGGGGATGTACATCGAGAAGAGGATGAGGATGATGAAATGATTCAGCCTGAGAATGCTGAAGAGGTCCATTCTGTTGGTGGAGGTGCCTTTGCATTTACTCCTGTTGCTGCAGCCTTTGTATATCCTAAAGCTTCTCCAATGCATCCACTTAGGCTTCGCAGTGCAATGAAGAAGCCTAATTCAGGTCCAGGCCATGTGCGCAAAGGCTCTAGGCATGTTCGTTTTATGGATGATTATTCTAGTAGTGGCTCTGAACTTTCTAGTGGTTCATCTAGTGAAGATGAAGATAAACTCTCCTAATGTGTCATCCACCAAAACAACTTCTTCTTCTTCTGTTGATTTCAATCTTACTGCGAAGCCCCAACATCAGACTCCTAGTTTCAAGTTCAGTGGTAAGATGCAACTTGGCAGGAAAAAATCTGCAAGTACAGAGCTTAATTTGTTTGAATCTTTATATCCCCATTGAACTGTCTAGGAGTGCAAAATGATGAAGCAAGGAGAGCCCAATTCTTCAAGCTTCAACTTGTGGATCTAAGAAGCTCATGTAGGAAGCATGTAGAAAGCGCCAACGCGGCTTCCTCTGGACTATCTGCAGCTAGATAACGGAATATTGAGGCAGCTGTTGTACAATTCTTCAAGCTTCAACTTGTATGTACATATCTATTGAGGCAGCTGTTGTACAATTCTTCAAGCTTCCACTTGTATGTACATATCTATAGCGATAGCTTGAATTGGATCGATGATTCTACAAGTTATATATAAACTGACCATAACAGGCAAGCATGTGGCACTAGTAACATTTTAACAACAGCGGGTGTGATCAGTGGAGTTGGCTGGACTATGATCATGACAGTAAAGGTGTCTTCAAAGGATTGCCATCTCTTATATACATTATATAAAGTTTTGTTACTAATTCTATGTAAATAATGGTCAATATCTTCTTTATATTGTCTTTGGAAAGTTTGCATGAAATTGGGATCCCACTATCATTGATAATAATTGATTAGATGATGAATAGAGGTGAATATTGGTTAATTAGCAAACTAAACTTATGTGGTTAAGCAATCATATTTAGAATGACTCATAAAATACAAAAACGCATAGAATATGATCACATTCCATTGTCCTGGACAAAATGTGCGAACTTTCCTTTATAACTTTAAAATCCATGCGCTTCAGAAATTCCTTCAAATATCATGAACATTGCTTAGCTTGTTCACTTTTGCCAAAACTTTTGCAAGCATGTGCATTGCTTATCCAACCCAGATGAGCAGAACCCAACAATTTGACTAGGAGCAGCTCTATAATGACCAAGTAGAACCCAAAAGTAATTGTATTAACCATAAAGCCTTTCATGTAAATGAAAGGGCACCGCGAGTTCGGGGAAATATATATATAACATAGGAACCCAAGCTTGGCGTTTTGCATTCCATGTGCCACATGCATTACCTGTACATATATGGTTACTTTTCCTATAATGAATTATGAAGTGGAATTGAACCATTTTCAAGAGCCAAAATTTCTTGATAATCATTCGCATTCAAGCATTTCAACAACTGCACCAAGACGACAACAAATTATTCCAAATCATTCTCATACCCGTTGGCACTTGGCACTTTAGTGCCTTCAAAAGTGATGAGCATCAACTTCAAATCCAACTGCAGAAAAGATCAGAAGGACTTGACCGATTATTACAACCATACAACAAAACTGCAAGAAACTACCTCCTTATGCTCAATTGCCCTTTGCTTTTTCAATTTTGTGTGCTTCTTATGAGGCTTCAACAATTTTACAGAGGCAAAACTTACTTGAGTGAATTTATATAAAGCATCATCGATCAAGCACATGCTTTTGCCTTTTTATTTTTTTGCAGCTTCTAATTCTGGCTATATGAAGAACTAAAAGAAGAATACTTTGAGACAATCAACTTGACGTGCTCTGTAAGATATAACCTTAAACTTTTAGAGTTCATCATAAAAACCATCATCCAGACCATTCATAATGATAAAACCATCTGTCAGCATATAAAAGCAACCAAAATCTCATTTTCCTAGGTCTCCAAGGAGATTGCAAGTATCAAGCAACCAAGATTGTTGTAAGATGAAACCGCTCGTATTTTAAATAGCGACAAGAGCAAATCTGTGACTAAAATTTCATGCTCAACAAATAAATCACGGTTCCTGGAGAGGGAACTGCAAAACATGTTATGGGTGACTCTAGCATGCCAAATAGAAGCTCCTCAACTTTTACGCTACTTGAAACCCACATGTGCTTTGTTTATTCAAATGATGTCCAAATAGGTTGGATGAATGATGTCCAAATAGGTGCCCTTTCAAATTGTTACTCATTTGGGCTTGCTTTTGCCTTGAAATTGTTGACAAAATGTGACATGGCGCATTCCCCAACTATCGTATTATTAGGCTAGCTTTTACTGGCCAACGGTCGAAATTAGGGGTTTCCTCCCCAGAATTTTCGACTAAAGTTAGAAACAAAGGCACAAAGTGCTCTCACTTAGCATTCCAACTAGGCCCAGGTGGGGACCGACACAAAATTTAAGTCAAACAACCAAATGCTAATCAAACAAATGCTGATGAAGATCAAACAAATGCTGATGCTGGTCAAATGCATCCACATATCTCAAAATGAAACCAAATCATAAGCAAATTCTCATCATGAGAAAGAATCCAATCTCAAACCCAAGCCAGTCACTAAAACGTCCCCACTCTAACCCAAACCAAGCACGAAAGCGGAGGGGGAGGGGGACCAAATCGACTGGAGAGGGTTATAGCCAAACCATATGAAGATAACTCATGTCAAAATCACAATGCATATACACATCAAAGACCCAATGCATATACACATCAAAAACTCGAAATCCACCTGGGGACTAATCAGTCTAAGGGTTTCTGTGAGGACTAATAATCATTCTTACGGTCATGTCATAGTGCTAACTAGTAGGACAACCCCCGCCCTTCTCAAAAATTGGGTAAGTATAAATAAATAGATAGATAGCCTTTTTATCGTCATGCCAAAGAGTGGCATTTTAAGGAAAATCTAGATTTAAATTATGTCCCTCATTGTCGTTGGTTGCAATATCCACCTAGAAAACTACCCCAAGCAAGTTACCCTATAGAGTGAGCATTTTTTTTACGTCATACCGTTTTTGGCAACATCCCTCTTGGGACATATGACGGCCCTTCTCAAGGCTCAGCCCCTTACTAGAGGCAATGGTCTTCTAGGACAATTCATTGTTCCTATAATAAACTGAGCCCTATAAATCTGGCTCAATCCATGCCTTGGTCGTATTATTTAGGATAAAAAGAAAAGTGTTGATCAATAAATAACCAACTTCAAGGAAAGAAAGTAAATCGATCCCTATTTGGGTCCAATGTGGGACCAAAACAACTAACATCGGTGGGGAAAACATTTGGGAAACGCCTTTTCTCTTAAAAAGTGTGTCCTATCTGTTTGAACTCTCTTCTTGGCGAAAACCCGAGAGCCTCACCTAAATTCTATCGACTCTGAGAGAACTTTGTGTGATTGCCTCACCTAATGCTGAGAGAATTTTGTGCAGTTCAGAGCTCGGGTTGTGTAGAAGGCCTGAAACATAACAATCTAGATTACATGGGCTTTCTATGGATGTCAGAGCTCGGGTTGTGTAGAAGGCCTTGAAACATAACAATCTAGATTACATGGGCTTTCTATGGATGGTAAATTCGCTACCATTCTGAAACAAGGGTCGCGTCTAACATGTGGTTTTCTTGAAGGGGAGTTCTTTGAATTGTGGAAAGATTTAGTGGTCAATCGCTTCTTTCCGGATAATCTTTTCACAATTAAATGCTTTGCGCCAACTTTTTGTTAAATTTCAAGGATGTCTTAGTTGACTCTATGGCCTTCAGCATGGTAAACACCTTCAAGGAACTACTTTCCAGACAAGAGGACCAATTCCCTCTTCCAACTATGTTAAGGGCAAAGAGGACTTGTGTAAGGTGAGAGAAAGTGCGCCTGCAAAAGAAGTGGATGGTTTATAGAAAAGTGCAGCAATTATTCTACACCCTGGCCTTCTAATCCCTAGATTCGCGCTGTCTAAATAATCTAAATGTATTGTCCAGCTTTATTTTCGATGTAAGAAAAAAAATCTATCTATTTATCTATCTTTTCGCAACAATTTGCCTTGCACAAGCTAGTAAAAGAATATAGTGAGCCTACCCTTATAAATTGAGCCTTGGATAATGGGTTACTTATATATAAATTGGGCTTTGGGCACTATATTAATATTACTGGTGGCCACATGCAAATGATTTTGGCAGGCTCCATCTTTGCGGCCTTCCCAATCCAAGCAAACAATGGAGCCCGGAATTGACTTGGCGGGTTCGAAACATACATCTAAACAAATAAGCAAATACCAATTTCTCCAGTTTCCCTTGAAGAACCCGACTTGAGGTCAAGGATTTCCTATGAGCATTAAGCTTCGCCAATAATTACGTGGCAGAAAGACTAAATGAAAGACCTTTTTTCTCATGATATAGCACAGACAAAATCAAACACAAATCTAGGCCAGTGGAGAAGCAAGAGACCACAAAACCATGTCCATGAATGTCTTCCACATACTTTGTTTAAAATCTGAAAATTCATGATATGACAAAAGCCTAGGTTTCTGTGTTAAGTAGTCAAGTTTTGAACCCAGTGCAAAGTAATATAATGAGGATCCCAGCAACATAGACATTAGCAAACCCAAGACCTCTCATGCAAGGGAACCTCAGGCTTCAAGCCCATGTGAAGCCACCCTCGATCGTCGTAGGCCACCACCTCAAGGAAATCTTAAGGTTCTTTGCCTCATGGGAAAACGCCCTTAGTGCAGGCTATTAGATTCTGTTTCCTAGTCATTCGATGTGAAACACAAGCTAAAGTCTGTACTTTAGGCCCTTGCATACATTGGCATACAACACCCATGCATATAATTTAGGCACCCAACTGCCATATTGTTACGATTCATGGTATTAGGGGTGCTTAAAGGCTCTTGCAACTTAATAATATCAAGGTCTAGACACAATGGATGGCTTTCTCGCTTGATCATATCCAATAAGATTGTTCATGTAACACTAGTGGTTGATGGCTAAAAAAAGCGTGTTCTTATCCAATCATGCAGCATGGAAGCTTGACTTGGTGACACCTTCTCTAGTTGGTCCAGTTGAGTGGTAAATCGTCATGCAGCATGGAAGCTTGACTTGGTGACACCTTCTCTAGTTGGTCCAGTTGAGTGGTAAATCGAGCATCCATTGATGTTTTCCTTTCTACTAATTGATGTTTTGCAGGTTAAGATCCTTATTGGTATCACATAGCATCATCCAAGGGGAATTTCAGCTTGGTAAATCCAATTTGGGTCTTTCAAATTTGTGTCTAAAGGTAGTGATAATTTGATGGTTTTTCCAATATAAGTAAAGTGATTAAAGAGATGCAACCCAGAAGGCAGAAGTATATCAGGCCACTTATCCAGTCTCACTTTGACTGGAAAATGTAGTCCTTGACTTCTTCAAGGTCTCAATTAAAAAAATCAGTTTATCGACATAGCTCATTTCTTTGGAGAAACTTACCGTACTTTAACAAAGATCAGATTTGGGCCATAATGGCCCATTTCAAGTGCTGGGGAACTAAGCAGCTTAGCAACCTGCAAAATAGAATAGTTTATTAGGCATAACTGCTTTTCTTGTGTATGTCAAGCTCTTTAGGTTGTTCTTTTACATTCGAGAAAAATTACCAGTATTTACCAAAATTCTTCATATGAAATGCTTTGGGTCGCTCCTTTTTATCCAAACAGAAGAAAGCTCTTTTCACACCCCTCGGGGCAAATGTCAACGCCCCGTGGGACGAATGTCATACTTATGAGATGCCTTTCTGTTGTCTATACTTCTTTTTCTTCTTGCCAGTTTGACTCAACTGTTTTCCAGACTTGTCTTTAGAAATGTCATTCCCGATTGATTTTTCATTCCCATTCTCCATCACCTGTTTTCCAGGCTTCTCTTTGATAATGCCATTCTTCGATGTGCGTTTCTTCTTTGATTGACTGTCCAATTTCCTATTTTTATGTCGTTTCCTCTTCTGCTGCTTCGATGTAGATGGTTCTTCTGCATCATCATCATCGCCATCATCAGAGTGCATTTCAGTCTCCATCGGAGAATCCTCATCTGATGACAAATCTAGTTCTTCAACTATATCTTCATCGTCTGCCCCCTTAGATGAAGTCGAATTATCGGCCCTTAAAAAGCTGTCCAGAAAATGAACGACAAAAATAAGTATACCATTATGGTAAAGGTTATTGTGCCTGCACCATAATACATTATTTATTTATCACCTTTTCTGCGTGCCATCTGGAAGCCAATCTTTGCTGAAAGCTGCAGGACCTTCATTATCATCATTATCCTCCACATCATGTTGCATGTCTATTTTCTCACTATCATCCACCTGTGCACTAAAGACCCCAAACAGAAGATCAAATCAAGAAAAGAAGGTTAAAGCTCTTACTTCTCGGAAATAAAATCTGTGGGATATGCACCTCAGCTCGTTTATATTATTCCAGTGCTCTTGTGCCCGTTGTTTAAGATTCTTTGCATACTGTGATAATGGAGTATTTGCACCTTTTTCTTCCTGTGATATTAAGCATTAGTATGTAATCTTTTACATCAAAAAGACAAGCAGTTTACGTACCTCCAGAAAAGTTGAAATAGCAGCAGTATCCTTGGGAGAAAAGCTAACCCCTTCTCGCCTTTTTGTTACAAAATCTATGTTACGTTCAATCTAAAAAACCAAAGAATAGCGATTAGAATAAAATACATGTCAATAGGTTGCATAGCTGATATAAATGAGAGTGGATTCACTTGCCTGATCCACGAGCTGTTTTACTTGGCGCCTAAAACGATCAATCTTTGTGTCCTTCATAAATCGTCTTAATTGTACAATTGGAAGAAGTGCAAGCTCAGGGAATGCTACGAAATGACTCCACTGTGCAAGATGTTCTGTTAGCTGCTGTAAAACCATTGACACACATTCCTCATGGAATGCACGTGTTTTTAATGTCGGCTTTGGTACCTGAGAGTCAGTTTAGATTAGTTGGATTTTATCAAATCCCAATCTAAACACAAACAACTTACTGCGAACCTTTAATATGACACGAAAATCAATAGAGTTGCCAACGCCCCCAGTAGGTGGCTTATGAAGCTCCTTAAAAGTGAGCATATCTATCAGCAGAGGTGCTACAGGAATAAATGTCTCTGTCGATGCTGCCAGCCTATTTAGCAGCACTGCACACTGCCAGCGCAACGGAAAATACCTTGCTGTCGGAACCAGGCCGGCTACACCATCAATAATTTGCACTAACGGATACACTAGAGGCTGGAGGTCATCCTTGCCACTGTATGCAGAAACGACTCTCACCCAAAGATCAAGTGACATAACGTACTGCCAGCAATAGACACGCCTGAATGCTTCCTGCATCCATTACCAGTTAAAAGGCAGACAATGTACACTTAGTCAAGGCAGCATTTCTAGAAGCAGTTCCCGTTTTGGTATAAGTAACACACTTTATTAAATATTGCTTTCCCAATTCTTCATCTTAAGGACAATTTATTGTTAGCTTTAAAAAACATAAAAGGGAGATTCAAATTAAACAGAAAGATCTATAGTCATTCACAATTACCTTAGACTTTGTAGTAAGAGCACCACGTAAAATCATAGCCATCTGTCTAATAAATGTGAAAGCATAGTGATATGAAGGCCCCAAATCCATCCCATATAGTTCAACGACGCAATTGGCCATGAATTGAACTCGTGGTAAAGTCTTTGAGTTCACAAACTTCGTATTTGCTGTGAACTGCCTATAGATACCCTTAAGACATAACTCAAGATAATCTGTTCCAAGGTGTGCAGCTAATTCACGAACAAAAACAAATGCTATGAAAGGAAGGGCTGCTTCCCCAGTACCCCAGAAATGTAGCACAGTCTGTAAAATAACGCATGTGAGGGAAAAAAAGAAAAAAAAAAAAAACTGAGCATCCAGAAAATACAGACCTTCAAATACTTCCGAGCTAATTTTGGAAAGGCTCCTAGGAAAGTTACAGAAGATTTCAACCGCCTGATTGTGAAGCAAATCATTTCATTGTCTGTCATCTGATTTAGAATATGTAAGGCATTCCCAAGATACGACTTAATGTATGGCTTTAAGGTTTTCCATCGAGATATTTTCTGCAATTCTTGAAGCCCTATCTGGCTGTCATTATCCAAATGCAATTGCTTTCTGAACAGATTGTCCATTTCCATTAAGACGAACACCATGATCTTATTGAACACGTGACTGCTTGGAATATTATATTTTAAACTTAGTTCCTCCCCATCTCCATAATGGCATGCACTTCGAAATGCATTTAAAAGGTTAGTCAAGACACCAAACTTCTGCACAGCATCCGGCTTCAGGCTTTCCTTGGCTGCTTTGCACCAGGCATCTACTATTGTCATAGACAATGCTTTTTGTTGCTTCTGCTTAGTGGTATCGGTTTTCTTGCTAGTATCTGGAACAATCTCTCTCTCATCATTCTCCAATTCTTCAGCATCCTGTGCATGGGAGTACGTTAATAAAAACTGAATGTCCATAAAAGGATTTTTAGTCATCTCACCTCATCTGACTCCCCAAATTCGAGTCGCTCGTTGTCATATTCTTTCAAGAACTCGTAGAACTCTGGATCCTATAAAAGAAAGAGTAAAATTAAAACAATGGTTTCAACACCACAGCTCAAAAGAATGACAAACCAACAATTAACCTAAACACGCAAACGTATGCTAGCAATAGGAAGAGTCATGTTAGCAACCACTGATCCAACGTATAAGATAAACTAGCTTTTGACATTGATGGTTTAGTTGATCACTGGGCATTACATACCAGATTCTGTTCACCAACAAACTTATTAAGTATTATCCTTGCCAGGCTAGTGGATAAGGGGCATGATGTATCTCAGTCTTATGAAGATAAGGGTAATATTCAGATCAAAACATTGCATCAAAAAATATATGCAGATAGCACACAAAATACATGTTGATTGTCCATGCTAGTGTGGGAAACATAGGAGCGTGTAAGAAGTTACGTCAGATCACGTTTGTGCCATTAACCTGATTTAGACTAATCGGTCCACATCCCTGCTGTCAACTGCTAGTCAAAACAAGTAGTCGCAATTTTGAATATACAGTGTGTGAAATGCGATCAGAACACAGAAGAGCTATAACGAATTCAGTTTATAATGCCATGTGGGATAAGCTACTACAAGACCTGTATTCCCTATCACTGGTTGAGACTTGTGGCTGCACGCTTGAAAAAATAATTATAACAGCCTGTCCTCTAGTCTAGGAAAAATACTTCTCGATACCGAAAACTATGTTGTCCTCAACTGGTCGCAAAGGACCAGTGCCGGCACCACTAAGTAATGTCTTAGGTTAAAAGAAAGCATAAAATTCATTGTTATTTACACTACTCAAATCTTGGTCTTACATATGTCAATACACAAGCTGAACTATAGTTATGAAGGGTTTTACATGTTAATCCAATCGTATCCAGCATATCAGCTGTATGTAAGATGGAAGGGATTTCTATTTCAGTGACCCATCATGCTCACCTTTGCCTTGAGCATCTCAAGTTCTCGCTTATGCTTTTCCACTTCAGACCTGAAGTTTTGGTTCTTTTGATTAAGTTCAGCCGTATCATCGTCATCATCATCACCATCACCATCAACTGTTCAATAGCATGCAATTCCTTCATGTTTAAGAGCCAATCCAATACAGACAGCTTATAAGCTTGCAAAGTACCTTCTAACTCATCCTCTTGGTCAAGTGGAGTGATATCTACGAAGTCTTCCTCCTGCATATCCAAATCAGACACCTTAGATGGGCAGCTCACAACCTACGTGTGTGGCTAACATTCTTGCCTGTGGCAAAGAGGAATCAGACTCGTCATCTTCAGAAGCTGCTTCCACATCATCACTTTCATCATCGCCATCATCGAAGAAACTTGCATCCATAAGTTCATCTACGTCCATATCTTCAATTTTTCTGCATTTGTGTACCGAAATTATTTACTAAAGTTGTTCACATCATTAAGAGCGAAAAAAAAATTACACATATGCTCACTTCTTTTTCTTCTGCTCATCTTCAGCTTCTGCATCGATCAACCTAGCCCTCTTCTCTTCTGCACAAGATACATACAGAATTCACATCACAGATGATAAGAAACAAGAACCGGAAATACGCACCCAAAGCAGCCTGCTTCCGACGAAGAGCATTCTTCATAGGTTTCAGCTTGTGCCTACGAGCAATCTGCGACTTCAGATGCTTTTTAGCAAATTTTCTTACGCTCTTGAGCGTTTTCCCCATTTTTGCGTGTGAATGACGATCAAGCTGGTGGCAACGCTGAGTGAGATGAAGTCCGGTAGGGTTTGCTCTCCGAGGTTTAGGGTTTAGAGCCCTCCTCGTTAAAACACAGTAAATTTGAAAATGAAATTTAATAGCAGTAGGGCAGGCTTGAGCCAAAAGTAGAGTTTTTCTTCCACTTTGCACAAGTTGAAAGGTAGATCGAGTGGAGTTCCTAGTTGGTAATCATACAACTTATCACATAACCTTTAGAGATTCTATTATAAAAGTGAAAATATGCATATAAGCATACATCATATACGATTTTTCTGCACTTCACATCATACTGAGTTGTGAGGGGTAAGTTGAGGGGAGGAGAAAAAAATTGTATGTATGGAAAGGGCTCTTCGATCTGATAATTGCAGAGAGTGAATCTCATATTTGTTGTTAAAATAAGTACATAGAAAAAGTACTTATGTGGGGGGGGGGGGGATATTTAGCGCTGACAAAAATGCATGTATAAGTATGGCAAATTTATGCAATTATGAAACCTTATATGAGAGGGGTTTTTAGTAGGAAAATGTATAGAAGGTAGTTTCTTTTGAATCTGTACACGACAAGACATGTTTTCCAAAAGGAATCTTCTTACCTCTTACCCATAACCCATTTTCCATTCAGTGCTGCAGTTGAAATTCCCCGCTTGTTGAAATAGACCCTTGTTTTAGCCCTCCCTTCTGACTATGAGATCATATTTGCCGATGTTGATGACCTTGGCACTTGTGCAACTTAGCTCTAACCAGAAGATGTCGAAGTTGACTCTTGTTTCTTTGGTGTTGAACTGCTCTACTTGCAGAGATATGGGTTAACAAATTATTTACATAATTCCTATGGCCATAAGGTTTTGCCGCTAAGACTTTTCCTCTGGTCACAAAAAGACTATGCAATTAAATAATTATTCTTGCTCTAAATCTAATCTATACTCTAGAATTTCCTCCTTTCTTGATTATTACTTTCTTGAAATAGTCCCACCTATGAGTTGATGCCATCTAATAAGTTGGCCGGACTTATTAGATTGCTTCTCTTCATTTGGTCATATTATTCTTTACTGTGGAGGACTCGTCTTACACATGGTCAACGATGGTCCTAGTATTGAATCCTGCTTAGAGAAGTGATCGAATTCACCAAGAGGTTCCAATATTTGGATATCTATTAACAATTGTGTATAATTCAAGTTATTCCACACCCATTTCTTCCCAACCCTTGAAGCTGTCCTCAATTCTTGGGGCGAACCTTTCAAAAGAAAAAAAAGAATTCTACACGAAATTGCTCCCCAATCTCCTTATGTATGTTACCATCCATTAGTCAATCTGGTCGACTTTATCTAACCCTAGGTCTCTGGTCTTGTTAAAGCTCGTCTTCTTGTTAGCCGTTGGGGTAGCAAGGCAACGTTTCTTCCAAGTTGCTGGAGGATCTCATCTCCTTGGAGTTGTTGCATGACCATTCCTAAGCCTTGCTCGTCTTGTCGAATATATTTTAACTTTGCTCCTCTCGATGTTGAGGTTGACTTTCTCATTTAGGGTATCCATGCTGATGGACTTGTTGATGTAGATAACGACCTAAAGGTCTTAATATCTCATCCCAAAAGCTTGTGAGATAGTGTTCTCTCCTTTATAGAACTTCCTAACTTGGAGATTGGAAGATTTGACGATGATCCTTCTAACTCCTGGTTTGATATTGTTGTGTTGACTGTGCTTGATTGCCGATATGTTGCTCTTCCTCCTGAGAAGTTGGTTGTCGATCTGTTTGCCCTTCATCACCACACGGCAGTTGATTTCTGTCGGCGTTATTGCTCTTCTTCCCTGCAAAAGAAATTCCTTCACTATCCGTTCGAAGCTTGGTGTTGACTTCCTGGAGCTCGTGAGCTTAGCTTGCAAAAACATTATTCATCCTTTATTCTTATGTAATAAATATACTATAAGATAAGATGAGTTGCTATGAAAAGTATTGCAATCTAAGAGGCAAAGCATCTTACATTACAATATTAGCGGTTGAATGTATATTATATATTAAATCATAAAATACAAAGTAATATATTAGTTAAGGTTATAAAACCCTTTTATACATAATTTATAAATCTTAAATATAAGAGAAAAGATCAAAAGAGGTGTTTAATGTCGTTGCGTTCGCCTGCTCTTCGAGTATTGCGTGATGTCCTTGGGCTAGAGACGCTTCTTGACGTTCCTAAGAATGTTGCATGATGGACCTCCTTCTAATTGTATCCATCTATGGAGCTAAAGTTCTGATGTTGTTGTTGTTTTATTATTGATGGTGTATCCGATAAGTGACCCTATGCAAAATCCAAGAAGTATAGATCTATCTACTGATCTTTTAATCGAATGGATGTGATCAGTATTTTCTATAATCCTGGCATGCTTGGGGAAGCCAGTTAAAGCCATAAGTGAGTTGAAAGCCTCTTCCCCTTTGGCTAATTTCTTTATGAAAGGTTACTATCTGTCCTTGTGTAAGTATTGGAAGACAATATTTGAACGGCCTTTGACCTCGCTGGATGTGTCCTCATAAGTCTTAGGAGTAACACGTCGTTGTGGTTTCTCTACATTGTTGGAGCACGGTCGAGGTTGACGTAGCATTCTTTCTATTCCCGGCCATTTTCTTGAGGGAAGCTTTGTCTCTGTCTCCTTCCCGGCTTATACATATTGGCCTGGATGGCTTGGACTCTTCCTTAATCAAACCATTTATGCTTGAAGTCAAGATCTTATACTGACATAGACCTGCATGACTGATATGTTGCCCATCCTGTGAGATACGTTCGGTCTTATCTCAAGAACTCTTAATGTGAATCGTTGATGAAGTCATCTTCTTGTTGATGGTTGAGTTGTGGCAATAGTCTGTTGGTGCAATACCCCTTCCTCGAGGCAACATGGTGCTTGAAGAGGATCATTGGCCAGAAGATGCTCTTCCCTTACTATGATCACCTACATACTGCTATTCACTGCTATTCAATCTTGGCGTACGGACTGATCCTCCAATACTGCTATTTAACCTTGGCGTACTCCAATAATGTTGTTCTGAGGGTGTCAGGCCTATGGAGCATGCCTCATACAACTTGTAGATCGCATTCTGCAAGTCTAGGTGTGTGTCGAGCTCCTGCAGTCTGCTCCACAACTTATCGCGGGGCACCGTGTCAAAGGCTTTAGCGAAGTCAACGAAACAGCAGTAAAGGTCCTACCGACGGTCCTTGCTATTCTCGATGATGGCTCGCAAGGCGAATAAATGATCAATGGTAGAATGCCCAGGGCAGAAGCCTGCCATGGTAAGGGCACTGACCTCTGAGTTCTCCACCCATATGGTTATGCGCTGCTCAATAATGGTAGCCAGAAGTTTCGCAAATAGCGAGATGCCATTATAGTGCAGTAGTTAGCCGGACAGTTTGGGTTGCCGGCCTTGTATATGGGCACAACTCTACTACAAGTCCACTATGGCAGGAGTCCTTCCTGTAGTGCTCCATTGAACATTGTTGTTAGCACCGGCACCACTGGCGGCCCAGCCCATTTGAGTTCTGTCTGCATGCCATCCAAATCCGCCGCCTTCCCGTTGGGGAGACGCTGGAGGCCCATGATCACGTCGTCTACTGTAATGGTTAGGGGCAATCCCGTTTGTGAGGGTACTGGGGCCTGTCTGCCCAGAGGATCATATAGTTGTTGCAGGTACTGGATCCACTGCTCTACAGTGATGTCTCCTTCGGGCTGCCGTGTTTTCCTGAGCGTCTCTCTCCAAAAGCTCATGGGGTAACGCTTGAGGAGGCAGAACATTTGGCGCTGACATTCTACAAGATATAAACCTGTGGTATTGAGAGACGGCCTGGGGGCATTTGATGGGGTTAGTGACGCGGTGGAGCTGGCGCTTCAACTCGTGACACTCGTCATCGAACCAGCGATTCGAGGGGAAGGTGGAGGTCGTGACTTGCATGTGCAGGCGTCCTCTCCCGTAGCATGTGTCAAGCGGGCGGCCTGCTGCTGCAATGTGGGGAGCTGCAGTATCTCCGTCAGGCCCTGCTCGAACGACCGCGCATAGTTTTATGCTCGGTCATAATCGAGGCACAGCTGGAGTATCCGAGGCGTTGAGCGCACGGTCGTGTCGGCTACCTGCAAAGCTACCCTCAGAGAAGGGGCTGGTGGTCGGAGTCCATTTCTTCATCTCTGAGGAGGTGTAAGTGCCTCTCCTCTATGAGTACATAGTCAACCGCATTGTGACCGCCTCCCTGGTTCTCCTGCCGTCAAGTGGATCGGCAAGAGGATGGCCACTGCGCCAGCCTATTGCAAATTAGCAAGTCAAAAATGTTGTAGAGCAAGGACATCTACCTTGTTTATCGCGTGACATGTGCGTCCTCCGACACCCTAGGGAAAGGCACCTCTGCCGGTTTTAGCTGCAACGCATCCTCGGCAAGCGGGTCAAACCTTGTCACTTGCTTCGTCCGTATGTGGGCATTGACCTCTCCAACCAACGTGACCTTCCCCAGTCGCTGATACTGTTGTATGTCGTCTTATAGATCGACATACGGCTCCATTATGTCCACATCCGGATGATGGTATGCGGGAAATAGCAGGCCGCTACAAAGAAAGGGGTATCATCATAAGGTTGTATGCGCACCCACATGTACCATTGTGTCGGTCCGTGCTGCACAGAGAAATGGATCGCACCAATGCGGTATGGTAGTAGCATGCAACGTCACCATGTCCCCACAACTCGATACAGTCGTTGAAGATGGAGACAGATGTATACCCTAGTAGGGTCGGCAGTCTACGGCCAGCGTGCTCCCATGTATCCATCAAAAAGATGATTTCCATATCATGAGCAATAGAGTTCAAGCTGTCGCCTTTCTGCCAGGGAAAGCCCAGTTCCAAGACACCATCTCAAGGCACATTCCCTATTTTGTCGCCCCCCCCCCCCCTCCCCCGAGTTTGTAGGGGAAGTGTGACGACCA
>JAANSK020253275.1:0-13035 GCA_011763485.2 Isoetes engelmannii
TATTTTTCATGGCACTTACTCAACTGCTCGCGGCGTTATTGCTGTGGCCCAGGCTAAGATTCTGATGGCTTATAAGTATTCCTCCCTTGATCCAGAGGTGAGGGATTGTATCTGGATTTAGCACCTTCAAATTGGTTCTTATCATTAGTCTCATATTCTGGAGTAAGCACATTATGTTTTAGGCTCTTATTCCTATGGCTCTTTCGTGTGCTTACATAGATAATGAGACACATACATTTTGTAATGCTTATAACTGATTAATAAACTCTTTGCTTTCGTCCTTCAAAAAAAAAAAAAAATGCAGACACTAAAACTAAAAATGTTCAATGTCAACTTGTTAAGATGCAGTCACTACAAGCGATAGTCAACTAATCAATCCAATAAAATACATTCAAAGGGCATAGAAGCTACCAGATGAGGAGCAGAAAAGGGCTTACAGATCTCACTAAGACTAATCATTGAAGTCGAAAACCAGTTCCAAAACAACAATATGATTGACTATCATAGTCATTTTAACAATTCCACAGCTTTAAGAGAATTTTCCTTGGTATTTATAAATGTGATATGCAATGCCAAGTGATTTAGTTAGTGCAGTACTAGGGGTTTGCTAATGTGATTCATGTAACTAATGTCCATTCCAAAGCTTACGTTCTGGCCCCTAAAATTCACCATATTCTGTACCCTATAATGTGAACTTCTTGCCTGGGTTTCATGTTTTGTATAACCCTTAAAAAGGGCATATGCAGCTTTGCCTTGGCATAAAGGAAAGCTGTGAGTATGTTAACTTATTGCATTTGTATAACCCTTAAAAAGGGCATATGGAGCTTTGCCTTGGCAGAAAGGAAAGCTGTGAGTATGTTAACTTATTGCACAATAAGGTGTTTCTAGCGTTCTCATCCAACCATCCATCCATTGATGCCTTCGGTCTTCAATTCATTTGATTATATAGGGAAGTAAATTAAGCCAGACTTTTCTTTTCTTTTTGCAGTCACATTCTTCTTTATCTCGGTTGGCTTTGAGCTCTTATGCCTAATGCTATATGCATTAATCTTCCCTCATCTTAAGACTATTCCCTTGGAAAGTGCCAAAACATCGCCCTGTTGCAGGCATCACATTGCCAGAAACTGGGCTAGTAAGCAACTTGTTATTAGTATACAACTTGTTACGACTTTGCTAAACCTATGCCTTATATATTAAATATCAGTTCGTATATTTTGTGAAGGACCCAAAGAGTGAGAAGCCAACATAGCACCAACCTGCAACTAAAGCAACCTAGATCAAAGGACAATTGACCTACGACAACCTATATGCACTGCCAGCAACAACCAAAAATATACTTTTTGTAGAAATATTGACAATGGGTTGTTTCTCTTTGGGTATCAAGAATGGACACCAGTTCTAAAGGAGCTACAATGCTTGCACGCCTATAGGCTTGCTCTGGCATTTGCAAGGCAGATAAATGGCAGGGTTCCAGAGGTCAAGACGGATAATGATGGATCATATAAGTTTTTGGCTGCAGGATAGCCATCTACAATGTATTATTCTCTTATAAAATTATTATATTATCTATAAATACAATGCAAACATTTATTCAGCACATGTCTTATCTGGAACAAGTAATTATGTGCAATATCAAATCCCTGGAACTAATGGCAGTTTTAGCAAAGAGCAGCAACCAGAAGGAATGTTAAGTCGCATAAAAAATTATGAATTAGGCCTCAATTGGTGGGCCATCCATCAGAAGGATAACAAAGCCTATTGCGGTATTATAAGTTAGTCGATAATTTAAGTGCAGCATATTATGAGCAGAATTCTAAGGCTGGCGCATTAAAAAATTGCTTAAAGATGAACATCATCATAGACCACTATAAAAGAACATTCATTTATTCAATACTCATTCTATTGGATATCCCACAAAAAATCCAAACACTGCTTCTACAAACTGACATATTAGCCACCTAGAGAAAACCTATTACGCTATAAACTGCATCACACTACCTAGAATCCTGCCTAAAAGCACTGATCTGCACAGCTTCCTCTGACTTTTAGAATAAAATGTGGAACTTTAAGAGAGATTAGGATGCCATAGAAGCAACTTGCCTGACAATGGAACCTCAAAATTGAATTTTTCATTCTGCATCCATTGATCTCGTAATCAAACTCCAATACTATCACATCATCATCAAGGTTTGTTACCATACCATCTTTGAAAATAATAAATCCTAGTAATAACGTCGGGAATGTATTTCATGCGTTCATCCTTGGTTTAAGAGCTGGCCTTGATTTAGCTTGATGGGGAATTTTTTTTTTTCTTTTTTTTTTTTTGAGGTTAAGGAAAAATTTATATTACATGCAAAAAGGATTTACATGAATATACAGTAGCCACAAAGGGGGAAAAAAAACAAACCTTTGTGACTATGTTCTCGGCCCAAGGGCAGAGTATCAAAAGGATTGGTCTCAGTTTGTGATTACCAAAATTAGCT
Organism: Isoetes engelmannii; assembly: GCA_011763485.2. Lineage (NCBI taxonomy): Eukaryota > Viridiplantae > Streptophyta > Lycopodiopsida > Isoetales > Isoetaceae > Isoetes > Isoetes engelmannii. The sequence continues at coordinate 2,484 of JAANSK020253275.1, forward strand.
GAGGCCATTATATCCTATGCATAATTAAAATAGAGTTATCAAGGTTTTCAAGGTTTTGTAGAATTATGCAATCATGCATAGCCTAGAGTAAACTCCAGGGGCTCTACCTGTATCAGGCCAAAGAGGGTCTCCAGCTCGTCCATGTTGAATGGTGTATGGTCCATGAACTCCAACATTAGTTTAGAGGTAATATCAGTGTTCTTCCCACTTGGCAGCAAAAAACATCTTCAAATTGTTCCACCACCACATGTCTTCATCTTCCAAGATGATTCCAACTGCAGTCTGAGCCAAGATCTCCTGTTTAAGGGCCCGCATCTTTTCTTCAATTTTGCTTCTTGGCCATTTCTCCAGAACTGGCTTCTCGTACATCCCAAGCTCCGGCGGGAACATCATTTCGACGTGGTTGTAGACGAACTCTGTCATCATCAGCAACATCATCAATAAGAGATAATTTAAAGAAGTCATAGAAGCCATGAAAGCTTCCAAGAGAATCCCAATTCCTGTCATATGCTAAGCCCTTGTGTTTTCTGTGAGCTAAAGCAGTTTCAACCAAAGCAGATTGGAAACAAGCCTTAATCCAATGTAAATTAAAAGCTTTTGAGTCATAACAGACTCTATTCCTGTGTTTCCAAACAGACCAGAGAGCTAGGGTCCGTATAGTGCCATAGAAAGCATTCGGAAATCCCAAGAAATTTAGGAAGTCCAAGTTTGTGGATCCAATAGAGGCAGCACAGAGGTTGGAAACCCAAGACCAAAAAAGAGAGAGTCACAGGCATTGGAAAACATGGAGGTTGGACTCAGTCTGTGAACAACCAAGGGGGCAGAGGTTAGAGATTGCTTGGTTATACTTGGCTGCCCTCTCATTGGTGGGAACACTCTGGTTTACAAGCAGCCACCTGAAAAGTATAATCTTCTTAGCACAGTAGGCAGCATAGCCATCAACAATTAGTTTGACAGCTATGTCAGTTGAACACCTCCATTTGGTGACCACCTTCAACTCTGGAGGATCCAAGGGAAGAAGGTAAATTTTGGAAACAGACTTGCTTCTGTCACAGCCCCAAGAGATAGGGGTTTGTGGGTCAGCCCAATTCTCCAAGGCTTGCATAATTTTCCTGTAAATTTTCCTGTTTGTTATGGAATTACTGACCTTCATTGTTATTTCGTGCTAAGAAAGCCAATCATCACCATGTCTGAGGTCAGAAATAGTGGAGATGCCTGCCCCTGTATTTTCTTGGATGCTTGAGAGCCAAGCATCCTGTATCTTGAGGCTGCAGGTTATGATGCCAGAAGAAATGAAAATTTGAACTTACAGGTTTTAATGTTGTCTGCATGGAAGCAGTGAGAAACTTCATTCCAAGCATCCAAAAGTCTCCTCATAATAGAAGAAATATGAGGAGCAGCTACCAACTGATAGAAAGCAGAATCCGGGAGCTGATGTTCAGTAACGTTGCTGCCCACAGACTTTGATTTACTCACCCAAAATTTGATGAATGAAAAAGCAGGGGACCCATGCTCAGCAAATAAAGCTCGCCAAACTAATTTAGCAGCTAAGGCTTGGGCTTGTTTGAAGAGATTCTTACAGCCTAAGCCTCCCATAATTTTGGGTATGGTGAGGTTATGCCAAGCCACCTTATAGTCACCTTGCCATATGAATTTCCTCATAGCTACCTCAATTTCAATATAGGTGGCCTTATCTGCAATAATGGCAGAAGAGAAGTAAATATGTCTGCTGGCAAAAAGGAAAGGGAGGCAGAATACATCATGAACTTCCTTTTGATTCTGTTTGTTATTGGGGCCCATAATCCATGTAATCCCATATCCATGGCCAAAGGAAGGCCCAACAATTTAGTGGCCAAATTCTTACCTAAGATCGAGATTCCTGCAATACTGGTATCCTGAGAGTCCAACAGGATCACACACTTAGATTTGTTTAGACAAACCCCAAAAGCTTTGCCAAATGAGTCCACGGCAGAAATGAATTCATGCACACTCCTTCCATCATGCTTGAGAAAAAGGAAAGTGTCATCTGCATACTGCATAAGAGAGGGCTTGTCCCCTTCAGGCATCTGCAGGCACTCCATTTTCCCAGGTTGTTGGAGCTTGACCACAATCTTTTTCACCATCTCTGCTACTATAAGAAAAAGATATGGTGCCAGAGGACACCCCTGACGAACTCCTCTTTTACATGGAAAAAATTCAGAGGGAGATCTATTAACTAGGACAGCAGATCTAGCTTCTTTGTTAAAAGCATGTACCAAGTTTATTACCTGCTGAGAAAATTCTATCGTTTTCATGGCCTTGTGCAAAAATTCCCAGTGGATAGTGTCAAACGCCCTCTTGAAATCCAACTTGAGCAGCATGTAATTCTGGTTACTGACTTTGCTCCAATGCAATCCTTCATAGGCACCTATAAAATTATCAAGAATTGATCTGGTGGGAAGAAAAGTTGTCTGAACAGGACTGATGATTTTATTTAGAATAGGTTTCATCATGTTGGCCAGAATTTTGGCTAAAATATTGTAATCGGTGTTGGTCAAAGAGATAGGTCTCCAATCTAAGAATCCTATTGGCTTTTTTACCGTGGGTACAAGAGCAATGAGACCAGCATTGACTGCAAGATGAAGACAATCAGATGTCCAAGCTCCTTGAATGAATGTTGTGACATCATCCTGTATTATGTCCCAAAATTCAACATAGAATTCTGGTGGAAAGCCATCCGGTCCAGGGCTTTTACCAACAGCCATGGATTTAAGAATAGAGAAAATCTCTTGTTTTTGAGGAATGGCAGTCAGACCAGCATTATCAAAGTCATCTACCTGAGAATCAATATTGTCAAAAAATGTCTACCTCTGATTCTAGTGGGGGCTGAGCAGCAAACAACTCCCTATATTTCTGATTGAAGAAAAGCTGGAGGTTTTTTCGGGCCCTGAATCACATTGTCATTGTCATCTTTAGCTGTAAGGATGCCATTATTGATGATTTTATTCTTGGCAGCTCTGAAAAAGAAAGAGGAACTGTTCTTATCCATATGAGTAACATATTGACACTTACTTCTAATTGCCAAGGATTGTGCCTCCATTTCCTCAATGTGATTGACTTCTATTTCAAGCTTTTCTTCAGCTCCTGCAGAACAACATTGTCTTTGTCTTGGAATAACTGTTCTCTAACTTTTTTCATTTGACTGTAAACTTCCTGCTTTTGCCTTCTTTTTCTATCATTCCATTCCTTACCCCACTTTTTGATCCAATCCTTTAACTGTTTGAACTTGTTAACAAACAGCACGATCAATCTACTGCTACCATTCTTTGGGAGAGTGGAGTAGAATTCCCTAAATTGATCACAGAACTCTTTGATGCAAAAGAAGGGTGTTAAGTTTAAAAGGGGTACTTTCAAGCTTATCCCTCGTTGAATGTGAATTGGATTCCAAGATATGTGGGAAGTGGTCTGAGATGGAGTTACTGCAATCAGATTTAACAATTGCCTGGTCCCAAATGTCCAAATCTGTTGTGCTACTATAGAACCTATCAAGTAAGCAGAAGGTCCTATATGATCCCTTCCTCTTGTTGCTCCAGGAATAGTGAGTAGAGGAGGAGGGGGGTGATAGATGAATATACTTGTGAGAGCTTCCCATTCCCATCTTTCTTTCCTTGTCATGTTCATCTTCTTACCTAGCTTCTGATCCCAAAGAGGGGTGTTGTTGAAATCACCAGCTAAAAGCCAATTCGATATTTGCGTTTGGACCTCAATCCATAGCCTCATTTCCTCCCATTGTGATTCCCTCTCATTAGGTTCAGTGGATGCATATACATTTAAAATTCCTGTAGTTTGGCCATCTATTTCCAGAAGGCTAACAGTCCACCATCCAGAGGGGGCTACATATGAACCTGAACAGGACAAACCCTTCCATATGTACATATCCCTCCCCTAATTTCCATCAGCAGCAGACCAATTGGAGCCACTACCAGGGCAGATCCACTCTCCTAACTTGGAGGCCTCAAATTGGGGCAATCTATGTTCCTGTAACATAATAATATCTGCTTTCATCACTTGTAATGCAATCAAAGTCCTTTTCCTCTTCAAAGGACCTTTGATAGCTCTTAGATTCCAGCAAATTATCTTCATAAACGTTTTTATTTCTAGTGTTAGAAGCTGGCCCATCAGGGTTAATGAGGACCACTCTTCTATTTCTTTTCTTGGATGTCTGGGGGGTATAGAACTCGTTTGCCCCTTGATGTAGTTGGGAAGATATTACCATGTCATTTGTTGGGAGAACTTCTTCAATTTCATCCTCAACTTCCTTTCCTTCCTTCTGGTCACCCCAAGTTACATACTTAGTACCAGTTACAAGCTCACAATTAGATTGCCCTTGCAATTCTAACTGTTGTTGCTGTTGATCTGGCTCTTCCAGCAAGCCCTCCTTTCAGAGAGGGACTCGTCAGGGGGTTAGATTGAAAGGTTGTTGCCTTTCAGGCTCACTTAGTTCATCCAAGTGCCCCTGATTGATGACATTGTCCTTTCCATAATTCATCTTCTTGGGACTTTGTCGGAATAGGATTTGAGTGGGAAGCTTGACCCGAGTGCATCCCCCCTGCTCCACAATTGGGGAGGGGGAAGGAGATGGGGTTTGATCTGTTTTGTTTTGAGGCTCACAAATAGAAATGCCTTTATTTAAAACCTTGACACCCCCCTTAGGTTCATAGATCTTCATGATCCATTCCCTTCTCTCCTTTTTATGAGCAGACTGCTGCTGTTCCATTTTTTCCTTGTCCTCTCCGATTTTTTGTTTTCTAGCCTTTCTCCTGGCACTCCCATTTACATTTTTCTTCCTAGGACTCGGACTGGTCTTTTTTCCAGGGGTTATCCAGGGGTTGGCCTGTTCTTGCAGAATGATAGGCTTTGGCTCCCAAGACCCTTTACACACCCCTCCCCCATGTAATGACAGATAAATTCAGCTTCGTGAAGCTGAACATTTTGAAATATGGCATAAGGAAGAGTGTCAAAATGTATGGTTGGCATGTTGGCTTAATATTTCTTCTAGTTAGGAGCCGTTGTTTATATATTTAATAAATATGATCACAAACACAATAAGAATTGCAGAAATGAGAATTAAACTAATGGATATATTTTACCTGCTTCAAGTCTTGGCAGTAGTTCCAGAAGCTTATTTCAGCTACATACAAGCTGGTTCTTCAAGAATTGATGCACAAAAAGAGGAATGTGCACTCCGACAAAACCAAATCACCAAACCTGCTATTGCAATTTCACCTAGATCACATGGAAAAAGGGCAGCCAAAAGATGTAAGATATGCCAAATGGAGTGCCGGGTTGATATAGAAATCTTGCCTTCACCGCTCCATTCAAAAAACACCTCCAAAAACCAAGACGATTATATGGAATCAAATAAAAAATGCTTACCTAAACTTCTTACCATAGGCTCATATACTACGCTACGGGAGGAGAGTTCTGGTCAATTTCCTCCCTTCACCACCAACTACGAAAATTCGGCGGTGCACCCATATTTCATCTCGAGCGTATACGAACGGGAGCCTTAACAAAAAAAAACCCCTACCAATCATGGTGTTGTTCAATACGGATTTCTAAAGGTGCAGTCCCTGGGAGTCAAAGTCCCCTAACTTGGGGCCTTCTATTGAGATCCAAAGTAATGCATCAAGACCATCTCTTTGTAGTCTATTTATTTCTAAACTTGTTTCTTATGCATTTCATGCGGCTAAAACCTTTTTCACATGTAGTCGCACTGGAACATTGGATAAGGCCAATTTCCGCAATTGTAAGTAGCTCGAAAAACTTTTGTTTCCATGTCTCATTGCAACGAATCATACCTCATATACCCAAGAAGCCTCTACCAAGCCATTCCATGGTAGCTTGTCTTTTATAGATCCCAAACTCAATGATCAAGGAGGCCTTATCAACAATGGGAGCAAACTCTTTGAATTCACTTTTTTCCCATTCCCATAGAACTCACCAAGTGCATTTATCTCCTCCAAACCTATACTTTTACGTGGCCCTCCAATGGGCATGTTACAAGGAGACAACACCTTCATAGATGAGAGAGTTACTTGATCTTGAAATCTATCTCTCAAGCAATCAATCAAGGCACTAGCAAATGCCATTTGGAATAGAATAGCGGCATCAAGATCTTCTCCATCAATGCTTCTATCCATTTCAATGCTCCTATACATATTCCCTTTTACGGATGACCTTAAGGTAGCAAGGTATCATTTCTCATTACCATAATCCGGGATGATGAGATAGTTCTTACAGTCTCTTTGGAAGCCGTTCAAATCTATTCCCGCATGTAAAAAGTCTTCCTCAATTTCCATAACTTTGCCTCTATATAAACTTGCTATTGGTCAACATACTCTTTTTGAAATTCACGATTCAAGTCACTTGTGATCTTAAGGATATCATCAAGAAAATGAAGAATGTAAACAACAGAATCTCATCAACAAATTGCATGTGGTCTTTATTGCGGGCTTCTTACAAACCTCTTGAACACATAAATTTGTTTGATGTGCACAACAATGAAGGGTAGTCATATTAATATGGATTAAGAGCATTTAATCGCATTGCAACTCCCATATTTGTGCCCACCATGATGGGTGCACCATCACTCCCAAATCCCATCATTTTCTTCACATCCAAGTCCCATTCTTCTAATAGTTCCAATGTGCGCTCGGTAATTGATTTTCCATCATTATCTTTTACAACAACATACTCGCCTCCTTTCCATGAAAGTGGCATAAAGAATCATATTCTTTGTCACACTTATGTCGGTCGATTCATCAACCATTTTTCCAAACCATGGGCTCTTCTTCAAGCGTGCATATATCTCAAATTCAATGGCCCTACTCATATGAAACACGAAGCTTGCACATGCCTTATTATCATTATATATGGTAGGAAGATCTTCCACTCCACATTCCCTCGTGAGCTCCAAAAGGTTTGCTAGTTTCATGAAAGCCATGTCCTCTTTTGCTATGAAATACGCTCATTTAAATATCTACTCAATTGAAGCCTCCACACTAGCCTTCCTCTTTTGTGTGCATCTTTCGAGTAAATCCTTCTCTTGTTCCATAAGTAGAATAGCTTCTCTATGTGCTTGGCTTTTTGCATGCTCTTTGAGGTCCGAAGTCATAAAATTCTTGGAACCCGTTGTGCCAAATAGACTTTTGCAATGATGGTCTTTCTTACAATAAGTACACCAAATAAGGCCTTGTTCAAGATCTTCTTCCAACAACCATACTTTTTTAACCAATCCTCTTGGAATTTCCCTTTGCTTCATTTACTCTTGACATCTCTCTTGCTAGTTCTTTCGTATGCTCTTCAAATTCACTATCAAAAGCTTTACTTGCACCTGAAGAACTTGCTAATCCCGGTCTTATAAATCTGGCCGTCGCAAAGAGGCTCGTTTGTTTCCTTACTATCATTGATAATAACTAGCTTAAGAGTGATTTAAACCTGTAATATCAAGAAAAAGAAATTAAGAAAGTGATTTGTTGCGAAGTAAAAAAGTCTTTGTCATTTTCAGCTATGGGGTGGCGCTAGTGGATTCGTAATCATATGTCTCATTCCCTATATTGCATCAGACCCTAGGTAACTCCTTCAGTTCAGATGCCGGATACAAAGCTCTAATCCGTGACCTTGAACATGATCCTGAACTCTGTTCCTCATACGTAAGATAATGTTTTAATTTGATGCTGAATTGATGGTTTTTTTCTTTTCTGTTGTAGAGATGAATTAGGTTTTTTAATTCCAGAACATATCTGTTGCAGAGATGAATTAGGTCTTTTAATTCTAGAGCAGTTTGCAGCATGCTACTTTCCACATGCTGACAACAACTTCTACACGACTCATTTGGATGTGGAGACTTTAATGCATGCACGGGGGCAGAGCAGGTCCCGAAATTCAAACCTTTGGCAGAGGATGTATTGCAGTTAAACCTCACAGAGGTAGCTTGGCATGGACATCAGATGACCACCAAGTTACACGCCATGGCAGACAAATGATGTTGCTATGTAGCATCTTTGACTTGGTCATTTGCAATGGGCTGCCCCAATGGTCGTCCTCTAGCCTTTGCACATATAAACAGGAGAACCAGGGGGTGGCACCCAGTGTTGTGGATTACATGCTGGTGGAGGATCAGGATCTGCATCTGATCAGCCACTTTGGCATTGAAACAAAAAGTTGGGATGAGGAAGTAGACTCAGACCACCTACCCCTTCTCTTACACGTAGATTGGCAGACGGCCCGCACACCTACTGCCTCAATACCACGTGTGCCCTAGCTGCGCCTGGACTATGACCATGACGAGACTTATGCCCAGATGGTTGAACATGACCTAGAGGGAATACTGCAGCTTCCCACATTGTAGTAACAGGCTGCCCAGTTGACTCAAGTGCTTATGATGGCTGCTGACATTTGCTTTGGAAGAGGCCGCTCCTGGAGGCCCGTGGGAGCTACCACCTTCCCTCACAACTGGTGGTTTGATGATGAACGTAAGCATTTCAAACGCTGGCTTCGACAAGTCACTGATCCCACCTTGTGCCCGCAAGCCATCCGAGAATATCATGCCTCTTGGATTAGCAGAACATTAGCAATAAATGTTCTGTCTCCTGGATCGTCACCCCAAGACATTCTGGAGAAGGGAACTAAGCAAGCCTCTGCAACCTACAAGGAATATCACCTCGGAGCAATGGGTCCAATATTTGCAATGGCTTTATGACCCACTGGGGGGTCGGCATCAGTACCCCCACAGATGGACCTAGCACTAGTCATTATAGAGGGAGATGTTATAATAGGCCTACAGCGCCTCGCTAATTGGGAAGGCAACATATTTGGATGGCATGCAGGCAGAGCTTCTGAAATGGGTTGGGGGCTCCAATGGTACCTGTCCTAACGATATTACTTAATAGAGCACTGGAAAAAGGCTCCCCCCCCCTCCTCTCCCAATCGCCCCCCCAGTGGACTGCTAGCAGAGTTGTTCCTATATATAAGGCAGGCGACCCTAACTGCCCATACAACTATCGCACGATCATGGTCAGCTCCCTCTTTGCAAAATATTGACTGGCATCCTGGAGCAACGATTGACGATATGGGTAAGGGATGAAGATGTGCATGCTCTCACACAGGCAGATGTTCAGCCCAAACACTCCATCATTGATCATATCTTCAATCTCAGAACCCTGATTGAAGATAGCAGGAATCACCGACAAGACTTGTCTATTGCTTTGTGGATTTTGCAAAAGCTTTTGGTACTGTGCCTATGGATAAGTTATGGGATAGTTTGAGGCAGCTAGGTATCCCTGTTGACTTGCAAAATGCAATATACAGGTTATATGAGGCATGCTTAGGCCGTCTGACATCATCGAGATAGCCTGTCATTAGTAGTATTGGAGTGCGCCAGGGTTGCCCCCCCTCCCTGACGCTCTTTGGCCTATACATTGATCAGCTGGAAGATTGGCTTGCTGAACATGAGGGGGGGGGGGGGGCTCAACGTGCATCACATAGTTTGGCAACTCATATACACTAACGACATAGGCCTCTTGGCCCATACTCCAGAAGGCATGCAACATCATCTGGATGCTCTAGACACTTTCTGTTAGTTCATTGGCATGCGGGTTAACTTGGCCAAAACTAGAGTGCTACTAGTTTCATCCTCCCGTCACACAAGGCCTCCTTCTCTCACTTACCATGGGGAGAATGTGGAGATAGCTTTGACTTACAAATACTTGGGAATTGAGTTTTCTACTACCACACACTAGGACGCTTCCATCAGACTACGCGTCACAGCAGGTTGGAAAGCACTGTATGCCATGTAGAACAACAGTCACAAGGCAGAGCTGTATGCCTAGGGTCATCAGGCACACCTATTCAGGGCCTTGGTCGAGCCTGTTCTTGGGTGTAAATATGGTAATGCTACCCAAAAAAATGTGAAAGAACTTAGCACCTAAAGCACTTCTAAGCACTTAGCAACCCGTAATTATACCTCATACTATCTTGACCTCGGTTCCCGCACGCAAAGCTTCCACTCACCTTCCTATTTTTTTTAAATCCCAATTTGTGTTTCTTTAGCATAGTTTTTCTTCCATCCTGTCATAAATCGATTACCCGGAACAGACATTCGTGATTCGAGTACAATGGTAGAAGAGGCAGTTACAACAGAGGATTTTGGAAGGATACACAGTCTGTCAAACTAGGGTTTGCATTCTCAAATCAAATTCAATTGGCTAGCAACACAAGTTACAAAAGAATAGTGGGAATCCGTTTGGCAGGAACCTTTCAATTCAAAGTCGAAGTCTTCAATCAAAGTTGCTTTTATTCAACTACATCACAGAGCAAAATTGGATAGTTTGTTGAGGGTGTTTTATCCAGATGGGGTCTCTAACAATGAAGTAAGAAAGCAATTTGCTCTTGCATTTGCATGGGAAAATTGCCAGGAAGGATTGCTTGATCCTGAATGCCATAAAATCAATTGGGCTTCATATGGCGCACAGGTTATGGTGTACAGCTTAGCAGGCTGAGAGACAAGGCT
>JAANSK020253286.1:0-13034 GCA_011763485.2 Isoetes engelmannii
AAAGAGGCTCTGCTATATATACCCACGACGACGGCTGAGATTGTGCCACTCCAGCGGCTGCGATAAAGCAAGGTGTCACTGTGCATGCTACTCGTGTGACGACCGTATTGGTCAATATCTGTATGGTCGTCACATCTGGAATCATAAAGATCTTCTTGCAAAGGGTCCTAATGTATGCATAAATAGGCCTTGAGCATTCATTCTGGGGGGCATTTGGTCCAATTCTGGCTTATAACAATCATTTTCGTGGAATTATCCTTATTCTTATTCACTACAGAAGTTCCTCAGTTTGTGACTCCCAAATCCTTGTTGTTACGATGGAATAAAGATTTCCTATCTTGACCGAGATCGGTTGGGTGGATTATAGTCGTAAGGATTAGACTTGGTTTACGATTTTCAGTTTTCTTTGATTCTATTTTACCAGCACTTATTCTAAGTTCGTATCAATTCTTGCTGATAATCTTTGGAATATTCCAAAGATATTGCAAGTTACGCCTTTTAACCTCAATTAGATCTAATAGTTGTCAACTTTAGATCGAAATAATCATCCAGCCCTGTGGTTTAAGGAACATAGAAGGTTAGGGCATAGAAGGGACAATTATCGACTAACGATTGCATATTGCCAATGTCCTTATTCATTGTAGGTACAAAGCAAGCCAAAGTTGCCAACTCAATCTCCTTCTTTAAAGTCCTTCCCCTTAATATAATCCTTTGCAATAGTGATTTCATATTCCTTGGCATGCAAGCCCTTGTCAGCTTTTGGTAGTTATAAATGAATGAAGGAGAAGGAGTAAAGAGAGGCTGCACCTTTTCTCGCCATCATCATAGCAGGGTCTTCGGCCTCTGCCCTGTTTATGAAAACACCAACTCTGTTGCAATCCTGACCATGTTCTTGATGCTGCCATTCTTGATTGACACTGCCCTGCTTGCTTAAAGCGATGGATATGGAGAATTGCAGCTATAGATATGGGGGATGTAACTTAGTACAAAAAGAGTCTTGAAACAAGGGATTAGAGCCACGTCAGAAAAGAGAAAGCCTGAAAGGTATGTACCAAATTCAAATTTTAAAAATGAGAGAAAAAAAAGCGGGTAGAGTAATGGAAAAAAAGATTCAATAAATAAATCATTAGAGGATTTATTTGTTTGAAGCTTTACCCTTGGCAAGTTTTAGCTTTGGAGGTCCATGAGCGTGTATTAAAGTCATATTTAGGTGATTTATGGTTTATGCCAGATTAGCTCATTATTTTAAGCAACCTTTGCTGGTAAGACACTCTAGAAACAAAGTCAGAAGATTGTCAAGCACCAGAAGGTTGGGGCTAAGAAGATGAGGGAGAAGAGGAACATGCAGGTTGAGTAGATGGAAGAACACCACTAAAACTTGGGAGAGCAGGAAACTCCACATCATTCAGGCTTCTAGCACTCACAATAGGCAAGGAAGAGCTTACAGAAGAAACAGAACCACTATGGAGATTAACAACAGAGTTTGACGCAGAAGGAGGATGCAAAACAACAGGCAAACTAGGGTTTGCCTTGGAGGCCGAAACTGAAACCCTAGAATCCAGTATATCTAACCGCAATAATCTAGCTGATGCCATCTACTGGCAGAAAGCTCACTGAAAGAGCTTTCCAACGCACCAAAGCTCGCCTAATTGTGATACCCGAGGAGGGGGATATAGCTGAAATTGTCAGCAGCGGTACTGCGGTGCCTCCATCAGCGCCCCCAGCATTTTCGCATCCCCATTAACTCATTATTCGCGGCGGTCGAAGCTTAGGTTGATGATCTTTCTGTCTTGAATAATCTGCAATACAGGATGTGGCTAAGAATCTTCTTTTTCTTTAGACGTGAATGGCAAGGTCGGATCCGTGAGAAAGAACTCTGGCTTGAGCTTAATGGCTGGAGTTAATACAAGGAAATTTGTTGTTGGAGCTTCTCAAATAGGAATTGCTTTTTGTTCTTTTCCCGGATTGTTTTTTGTGAATATTGTTCTTGTTGTATGATGTAAAAACTAACATTGATTCGATGCAAAACTTAGTTTTTTTCGGAAGAGTTCCACTTTGCTGCATGAGTCCCAACCACTGAAATCTAACCCATTTTAATCAAATGCAACTTGTATACTTAATAAAAAATCCCTATAACCTATAAAGTATTTTTACATAACTCATATTTCTTAAACTATGTAAAACATTACTTAATTCACTGAATCTAGTGAAAATGTTGTCTATATATGATAAAAAGACAAGAACTTGATTAACAAGGAAGAACCTTTATGTATCTTCTACCCAACCAAGAAAAAAAAAGTGTATTTTGCGAAGTAAGTATACGTACACAATTAGTAATAAAAAAACCCATTTCTTCAACACTGATGATTTCTACACAAAACAAATGTCAACCCCCTTGGTCATGTGTATATTTTGAACCCTAGATCATACTTTTGGGCCACGGAGGGAGAGCAACCCCTTGTTTAGGTTGCTCAAAGGACAAACCTTTAGGAGGTGGGTTGATAGAATATGTTGTTTGATGCCACTTGATGTGTCACTTTTAGAGATATGCGATGTGTAATAACATCCTTCAAAAACTTCTTACCATCAATCAAGTCCTCTTGAAAAGTCCAAAATGCTACACACCTTTGGGAACTCTTCGAAAATAACTTATAAGATGTACCAATTACCTTAGCAAAATAGAGAGATTCATAAATAATTTTAAAACCTATATTTGTTCTATGACTCATGCAATGCATAATATTCAAATAACGTACATACATACGTATATACATACATAAATCGATAAATAGATAGGTTTAAGAATATTCTAGGATATTTCAATTCCATCTTCTAAAGCTTTCGTCAACTAATTTCAAAGAAAAGTTTTTGTCAACTAATTTCAAAGAAAAATTCAAGTTAAGTGTTCCACTCTCATACATAAAGCTTAAACATAGAAAGTTGAAACTACAAACTCTTGAGCCAATCATATATAAATGTTTCCCAAGTTTCTCAAAAGAGTCAATATACTAAAGCCAATGGTTGGAGAACATAACTAAAATGGATATTTTGCCATGCAAGAAGACATTAGACCATGTAGAGACTGCACGCTTCCTCCATGTCACATGTCCACACAAACATTTGACACATATAAACGTGTGGACACGTTGCGACTGCATATATGGCACGTGGTTGGACTCAGGGATACATTGTGCAATGACATGTGGACAAGAACTATGACAATGCTTATCAAATGCATGATGCTATGAAGATGGAGATGTTAAGCTGCAGATGTGCATAAATTTCATTGCTATTAAAATCTTAACAAATATCAAATTACAGAGAGTGGTTCTCAAGTGGACTTCTAGATTTTCTTTGACATTGTTTATGTTTATTATAACTTGGTCTTCAAGGCAAGTGACGTGTGTAGATAGACGTCCATAGTGTACAATAAGATCTTTGATGGAGCCTCTGAAGATGCTGGAAGCTGGCAGTTTGCACAGTGGAAGGCCATCCAAGTTGAAAGCTGTAGGGCCTCTACTGGTACACTTGTAGCCTACCAAACATGAAAGGCATACAACGGGGTGTGATTTTTACGCGCGAGAGGCAATTCAAGTGGGAAGCATGTGCGAGGAAGAAGAAGAAGAGCATTTTTAACGTCCACGGGAGACCAGAGAAGGGTTATGAGGCGATGACACAAGCGTCACATGGGTCTGTTTGCAGCTGGCAGTTTGCAAAGCGGAAGGCCATCCAGGTCGGAAGGTGTAGGGTCTAGAGTGGTAAACTTGCAGCCTAACAAACATGAAAGGCATACAACGGGGTGTGATTTTTAGGCGCGAGAGGCCATTCAAGTGGGAAGCATGCAAAAAAGAAGAAGAAGAAGCATTTTTAACGTCCACGGGAGACCAAAGAAGGGTTGTAAGCAACGACGCAAGGGTCACGTGGGCAGAGGGACCATTGCCAAGGCCTTAAGACGCCAACAAAGTTGGAATCTTACACGTGAACAATGGGGTACATTACACACAAATGCACAACATCTTTAGCTAGGACACGACACGCCATGAATTTGGTATAATACCAGTACAATCTAACAAATACGTAATATGACAAAATACCAGTAGAATCTAGCAAATACGTATACATGGAAAAAATGGCACACCGACAGACCACCAGACAAAAACAGAGAAGGAATATGCGTGTCCAACAACGCTAGTCGATCTAATCCATAGCACAGATGTCGAAATGATCTAAAGGAAGTTATAGGCAGTTCTAATCCCGTCCATTAGGTTAAGATTTTCTGCCGGACTTGCTTATCAGGGCGCCAGATTCGGTCCAAGCCGTCGGCCATGGCCCCGCTCCTCTGATACCGTGTCTTTTTCCAACGCTTATTTCTTGCCTTGCACTATGTCCTTCTGGTACTCTTCACCTTCTTCTCTTCCGTTTCCCTAGCCTTTCGGCCCTGTTTCTAGACTCCAAATAGCCTTCGGTAACTGGGTTTGTTTTATGAGGAAAAACTTGCGGAAATGCGATCATGGCGAGTTCCATACAAGAGGGTTTTGCATTTCTGGACTCGGTTTGATGCTATAGATGGCTAATAGGAAGCGGAAGAGAAGATTACATCACTGCAACCTCGGGAAGATGGAAGAATTTATCGTATAAACAGTGAGATGGAACTTACCTTAATTTCTGGACCTCGTTGGTTGGAGTTTCAGTTGTTGGGCTGTTTCCAATCGCACTATTTACATAGAATTTCTTCAAGAACTACTTGGGCAAAAAAAGTCCGGTTTTTTTAACACTTAGCTTTGTTTCGATCAAGCAAAAAATTGTCTTTGAAGCTTTGTTCAGTTGAATTTAGTTAGTATTTATGGCTTTGTATCCAAGCTCTCCATCCTCTGCTGCCTGGTCTGCTCAATGTGTACCTCATGGCATGGCACCATCAGGACTGGATTCAGAGACTCATCACACCAGGTCTCAGCCAGTACCAACCCCTGGATCTAAACAACGAGGTGGACTATCTTACCTGTTCGCGAGCCCTAATGCTAGGCATGCTTCTTGTGCAGCTGTTGATTCTCTAGAATTATCAGGTCGAAGTTCTACCGACATATGCTCTTTGTGGGAAGGGGACAGATGCACGAATAGTGTGAATATTCCTTCATCATCCTTTTGTAAATTTTGGGAAAGAAGCCCTGTGTCAGTGCTTCAAGGTCCACAATCTCATGGCAGCTCTCATGGTAGTTGCGTAATTTCTTTTGCTGCAAGGGAAAGTGTAGGCATGGCTTCTTCAATTGATACACATGCCATGATGTCTTGGAGAAGATCTTCATCTCCAACTGTGGATCTGCGTCATCCATATAAGCGTGAGGAAGAGCTGGATGTGAGCAGGGCTATTGGGTACCTAAGTACTGAGGCTGAATTGATTTGCGAGGAATTGGATGATGAAACAGCAAGCATAATTGATGAAGGAATTCATCAGACTTGTGGTCTTTTCCCAGCAGCTCCAATTGCAATAAAGCCACCACCTGGTCATGTCTTAAAGAAGAGGGATGATACTACAGTGTTACCATCTACAGACCATCTTCTTGTGGGGGCTCAATCACGCCACAAAATATTTATGGATCCATTCATCATCAAGGCATTTCGGCTAGCACAAGATGCCCATGAAGGTTATGTAAGTATGCCTGTAGTTAGTTGTATATCAAGTGTTGTCATCCTTCGAGTTGCAACTGATAAATTTTTAAATGTATTTCTTTGTGCAGTTTCGCCATAGTGGAGATCCATATTTAGCACACTGTGTAGAAACTGCAGTATTGCTCGCATTTGCAGGCGCTGAGCGTGCTGTAGTGGCTGCCGGTCTATTGCACGACACTTTGGATGATTCCAACACTGATGAAGCACAGCTACGTGCTCTCTTTGGAGATGATGTTGCGGATCTTGTTGTGGGGGTATGCACATGCCTTTTTTATTTTTCTTGTGCATTACATCTGATAGCTTTTTGAAGGACAAATCCTTATTTGTTTCTGTGCTATATATTTAGGTTTCAAAGCTCAGCCAATTTAGCCAATTAGCCAGAGACAATAACATAGCTAGTAAGTCATTGGAAGCAGACCGATTGCGGACAATGTTCTTGGCCATGGTAGATGTCAGGGTTGTCTTGATCAAATTGGCAGATCGGTTGCACAACATGAGAACACTGCATCCGTTGTCTCCTGAGAAACAGCGCAGAATTTCTAACGAAACATTAGAGATCCTTGTGCCAATTGCAAATCGGCTAGGTATTTGGAACTGGAAGGCGGAGATGGAGGACCTTTGCTTTCAGTATTTATATCCAGCTGAATATCAAGAACTTGCATCTAGACTGGCTGATCGTTGTGTGGAAGGTGTGGTGATGTCTGATATACGGCGATTAGATCAGGCACTTCGTGGGGAAGATATTCAGTTCAGTGACTTATGCGGCCGCTCTAAGAACCTTTATAGTATCTTCAGCAAAATGAACAGGTATGGACACCGTCTTGCGTTAGACATGTCGAAAGTTTTTTTTGAACGTCATGCAGAACAAATTTCTTATTGGTGGTATGGTTTTGCAGGAAAGGACGGAAGATTGATGAAATATGTGATGTAAGAGGTTTACGTCTAATTGTTCCAGATGAAAAGAGCTGCTATGCTGCATTGGATGTGGTTCATCGGCTCTGGCAGCATTCTTCAAAGAAACTGAAGGATTATGTTAAAGATCCAAAGCCTAATGGGTATGCCTTTTCCTTAATTTGCTAATTTGTTTTAGGACGTTCAAGATATGATCTAGACTTGTGTTGGATCTCTCAATAGAATGTTAGAATCTTTTAGTAGGGGGATTGACTGGATTTGGCCATTCTGTTTGCAGTTACCAATCTCTTCATACTGTTGTTTGGGGTGATGATGGACTGCCCTTCGAAGTTCAGATCAGAACGCAGAAAATGCATCATCATGCTGAGTTTGGGGTTGCTGCACATTGGAGGTACAAGGAGGGGGATGATAAACACTCTTTATTTTTGCTTCAAAGAATTGAATGGGCAAGATGGGTACTTACGTGGCACAGTGAAATAATGGACACGAAAATGAGAGTTTCACCGTCACAGATTGATCTGAAGCAATCATGCCCGTTTCCATTCCATGTTGATAATTGCCCACATTCATCTTTGCATGGTGGTCCCCCTGAAAGTGAGGATGATCCGTTGTTTGTGATCATGCTGAGGAACAACAAGGTGAGGTGCTTCACATTTTGTTAATCTCAAAGCTGCACTCTGTCCTTTGTATATTTCTTTTGACTCCCTGCATTTTGTACAGATGGTTGTCCAAGAGTTACCTCCAGGCTCTACTGTTGATTGTCTGCGTAAACGCATCAATGAAGAACATTTATTCTTTTCAGGGGATAGTATTTTAGGTGACAGAGATCTAAAGCCCAAAATTAATCATAGGGTAGTTGAAAGTTTTCAGCAAAGGCTGAGAATGGGCGATTTAGTTGAGTTTGATTCCAACTCATCAGAGTCTGAGCCTGCATTGAAATATCGACTGCCACTTGCAGAGGAGAAAAAGGAAATTGATGTTTACAGAGAGCAGATAAAGCGGATGTATGGCGATGGAAGTTGTAAAGTTGATGCAAGAAGAGGATTCCAAATACTTGAAAGCCCCCAAATTGCGAGTCTATCGTAGTTTTGCCACGGGAGACGAGAAAGAATATTGGTCTTTTGGAAGTGGGCATGTGCCTGCGTTGATTCAAGAAGCGAAGCCCTACTTAAACAATGCCATGTTCTTTGTATATATTGTAAATACATATACTGTGGCCAGAGCCCATGGGCTTTTAAAAAAATTTGATTCATTCTTTACAGAAAATTGGAATGCATTTTTTGCTGTGACTTCTAAAACCAAGCATTTGTGACAAACTTTTGTTGGCTTTTTCTGTATTAACTCATGCATTTCCAAACGTGTAGAAACGGTGTTGCCATTTTTAATTCATAGAACGAGTCGTGGCATTGAACTGGTTAGCCATTAATGAAGGGTAGAGTGCTCCTTACATTGTAAATTCTTATCTGAGGCATATATGATTAAAGTTTGAAATGGCGATAATTGCCTATAAGACCACTTTGATTCTTTAATGACAATTCATTCAAATCATGTTCAAATCGTGCAGCCAAGTACAAGGCTTTTATCAATTTTTACTCTGGATCGAGTTCAAAGCAGGAATGCCCATTCTAGTCATGAAATGAAGTTCAATGACGAATTGTCTCTTACTTCAAAGAGGAATATTGAGTTTAATAACAGGTTCTTTTATTGCTTAGGCCACAGTAATTCTGCTTGCTTAGATTCAAATGTCTTGATGTACTTTAACTTTGTCAATTTAATCCAAAATGCAGTAGGCAATTTGACGTGCATGGACAGTGTGTTTGAACCAAAGCTTGCAGTAGCATTAGGATCCAGTGATTTTCTTTTAACTCCTCCAATTTTCAATAGATCATGACACCAAGATGTCTAATTCACAACAAGTGTTTGAGCCAAAGTTTGCTGTACTTAATATTAAACCTTCAATTTCCAATTCACAACAAGTGTTTGAGCCAAAGTTTGCTGTACTTAATATTAATCCTTCAATTTCCAATAAGGCATGATACCAGTAATTCATAATAGATCAACTAGATCATAATCTAGCCTCTCAAAATGCATTGGTAGACGAGTAATATAACAGCAACATGCAGTAACTCAATATATGAACTACAATTTTATGCATACAAGTAGGAAGTCAGTGCTGGCAGATAGTGACATGTATAATCCGTTTTTGCATAGACATTGGAGGCTTCTACACAATGACAAATGAATGAGAAACAGGCATTATGCCATGTACAAAAGTTTAAACTGAACATATTTATATTGACATCATGCTCGAGAGGTTTAATACTCCAATGTTCTCAAAATGTGATCCAAGGAATGTAATCGAAGGATCTGAACAAAATGCTGAATGGCAATCTAACTAACAAAGGCGATAAACTAGAGATGTACATCTAAGAAGATCGGTGGAGCTTCAAGCACTGGTTAGTGCAACGGCGCATGCAAATATCATTCCAATTGGGCACATGGTGAGGGACAAGGCAAACTGTTCTGGAACAAGCATCAGTGCAAGCATCTACATCCGAAACCCCACAGACTGTGACACAGGTATCAGGACTACTATCCTTGGTAAAAGCTCCGACCCGATTCAGCATTCGTTTTGAGGTACAAACCCGTTCACAGACGAAGCCGCCCTCCCCATCTGCGCCGCTCTTCCGCTCTCCAGCTCCTTGTGCCACTATAATGCTGCGCCCAATTCCATCGCCATGTTTATTTTTGAGCACATAGCGAGCTACAGATGCCGGAACAGCGGTCCCAACCAGCGCCCACCACCACCAATCCACCATATCTGTTCTAAACCCTAACAGAGAAACCAGTGGTTAATTTGGTGTATCTTTTGTATAACGTCTAAAAATGAGGTATACAAAAACACCCCTAAAATTTAACACTACAAACAATATAATATTGTGCATGAAAGCTCCAGCAAACCCTAAAATACCGTCCGTCCGTCCGTTCGTTCGTCCCTCCGTCCGTCCATCTATCTGTCTGTCTTTCTTTATCCACCATCCATCTTGCACATCAACATCCACACCTCGCTTCGAATACGAAGTATCTTAATAATCAAGTAAAGTCATAAGTTGAAGGTCACACATCTAACGTCAACCTCTCACAATCATGATCCATGTATTCTATCTCCATCCAATCATCTAGCCTCCAATAATCTTGATCTGTCTATGTCTACCTCTGCCACCTTTTCCAACATTGGAATAAACATTCTGAAAACTAATGACATTCTTCCTTCAAGCAAGAATCTTGTTCAACTTAAATTTATCTCGGATAGTACCTAACCCTTCATGAAGCAAAAACAGAGGAGTTGAGTTAAATAAAACAACATGAGAAACAGATGAGGCAATCAGAATGGTGATATCAGCAGACACTGATCTAAAGAATTGCAAGGTACAAGGAACAACAAGTAACCGAGAGAAGAAAACTGGCCAAGAAGAGAAAAAAGCTTTCGAGTGTCCATTTCAATATATGACGGTTGTAACTAATCGAATGGACCAAAAAAAGACAATCTTACCTTATTTCCTTAACATTCCTAAAGAAGTACCAGAAGGAGATTCTTGGCCACAACCTGTATTACAGCCGAAAATAGCATGAACGACTAAGCAAACAGGAGACTTGCAACGAATGAGAAAAGTCTCCTGCCACAATTAATAATATGGTTCTTATACTAAAGTTGTACAGAGCAAGCCAATCTCCTAGTTAATGCCACAGGAAGAAAGATTGAGTTTTCAAATTGCTATTTCTAATACTAATTTTGAAGCTGGTAGATCTGCTGGTTTGGAAGATTGATACCATTTGCCATTGTAGCCTAATAGTTGCCGACATATTCTTATTTAAAAGGCTAGCAGGATGACTGTTATTTCTCACTAAAACTCAAAATTTGTAGCCTGCTTATCTGAATCCAGATTATCACTAGTTGTCACTATTGCAATACCATTCTTTACTTTTAAGTTTGTTTTCATTTGCACATGCATATTATATAGTTGATTTTATGACTTACAAATGGTCTTGTGAAGAGGTCATTGCCATCTACATATCCAAGATTTTACTGATATAAAAGGTTTGCATTTGTCCGCTCTTCAATTTTCAAGCATCCAGAAACTTGGATTGCTAGTGGCTCATATATAATTTACCAGTATTACGCTACATTGGTTTTGTTGGTCTGCACTCTAACATGTGTATGCTCTAAGCATCTACTAATGTGATTGAATCAAAGGTGTAAATACAATAACAATATAAATTCGCTATGTTTTCCATCTCTTGATAGAAGTTATTGCACTGTCTATCTAAAATAAGAAAGTCTTGTATAAGTCGCATTTGATTATAGTGGTTCTTATGTTATTCCCACTCTTTTTTTTTTTTTTTTTTTTTTTGCACTCGATTAAATTGACTAAAAAGGACATGCAAAACTTTTGTTACGCCTTTATTGCTTTAGAATAGGCCTTTTTTTCTTGTGTGGAAAAAAAAGGCTAAGGAAAATTACCTGGTCTCCTTTTCTCGGTTAGCGAGTCGAGAAGGTAAAAAGCGCAGCTAAAACCAATGAAAATGCTATATTTCTGTAAACAAAGTGTTAATTTGCACTGAATTCTTATTCATAAATAATTTCATTACATTGTATATTTCAGTGATTGAAATCCTCCTAGGGTGTTAAGCACTTGAGAATCAAATAGAGAGTAATAATGGAAACTCAATAAATATTTATTATATCGGAACTTCAATACAATGGTCTTAAACACTCGAAATCCCAGTTTCCAACTCATCATGCTCTATAGAAAATCTATTCCTTGACATGTCCGCAATTGTCCCACACTTCCCTCTTTCGAAAATCTCCTAGCTACCATCTCTATCTGTAAGAAGACGCAAAAGAAGGTGGGGTTAGTCATGGGGAGGACTAATAGACAACCATCACCTTGGCCGAGGTAATTTGGGAACACAAAACAAACATCACCACAACACAACTTCATGAGTTAATAGTTTTATCGGGATGATCAGTCCCTCACCTGGGTCTACATGTATATCATTCTTGACACGATATATGCTTACATACTAGTCACCTATTATGCACATTGCTCTTTCGCCCAGCCCTTCGGCAACGACAAAGGGGTGGGTTCATTCATATAGGTTCATTACTTAACGTCTTCTTATATTCACAAACACGATCACAAAGAAACAATAACAAAGTAAACATGTAATCTTAAACCAAACTACTAACAAAAGGAAAGATAACTTGAAATCAACAGAAACTCTACAGATTCGGGTCCGGCTAACCCACCAAACGATCTTCCATGTGCAATCTTGTTTGACCCATGTATATTGTTTCTGCAATATCTCCCTACCCATAAGGAGTTACGAAAAGTACCAGGTCTGGTTTCGCGCCATAGCATCCTCCACCACGGCCTCAGCTCCAAATCGACATAGTTCAAGGTCGATTTGGCAAGTCATCAACATTATTATAAATTCTGGCGTTTGCTCCAATAGGAACTCTCTCATCAGATCTAGTTTTTCCCATGCCCAAATCTCCCAGCTTCTTTCCAAGTTTTTCATCAGATTTAAGCTTCTGGCTACTTTATACTTTTTCTTTTCGGATGTGGCACCATGCTTCTGTCATAGGGCTGCTAGAGGTTTTGCCTCCCCTCAAGTACTAGCCCCTGTATTTCTGCATCTCGCTTTTTCTCAAGCTATCACCTTTCCAGCTACACCTCTGTTACCCTAATTTCCCTCTGATTCTTCTACCATGAGCCACATGATCCCTAATAATGTGCGATTTGATGTGCAGATGGGTAGGATCAAGTCATCCGCAAGGGAGTCCTTACTGTCCGAGGTCCCGATCTCGTGCTCAACTTCATGCTTAGGCACCAACTGCACCTATCGATTTGCCCGCTTCTCTTTTTGGGCCACAACTAACTCTTAGAGTTGGGCTCCACAGTTCTCTAAACATTCAAGTCCAATATTTCCTTCCTACACTCTGAGATCATCTGTTTCCTATCCATTATGCAAGAATGTATGCTATCCATTCTGCAAGAGGGAACGTGGTTAACTCTCTAACTGCATCTGTTAAGCGATGGATACAATTACTACAATTGCTACAGAATTTTGTGTCCAATTTAGTGTGCCAGGGTGCATATGCCTCAGTACAGATGTTTGCACCTGAATTGCCTAAGGAGGCACCGTCCGCTTTCATCGCCACACAAACCGATGATTTGTGCGTAGGGAGATACATGCCACCTTCCCTGCTTGTGACGTACCCAACTCATCTACGGTGCCCCCACCGTATAGAAGCTGGATCATTCCCCCTTATTGGCTTGACAACCAATCAAGGGGCCGTCCGTCTGCCTCAGTATACTTGATATCTATCAAGACTGAGGGGAAGAACCGGACGTGTCATTGGACCCCGTCTCCCTCGAGGCCTACCTAGC
>JAANSK020253297.1:0-13034 GCA_011763485.2 Isoetes engelmannii
GGTATATGGCACGGGAGCCATGGCTTCTCGACTCACGAAGTCGCGACACCTGTTGCGCGTTCAGGGGGGACTGTTTGCTGGCGCAGAGGTGGCTTTTGGTACCACAGGGTATGGTAAATCCGCGGTGGCGGGCAACCATACCCTAATGCCACGTCAACAGTAAAAAAATAAAAAAATATCCAAGTAGTGGAATCTCATCTTGAAGTTCTAAGCACCATGAAATTGCCCAGTAATAAATAAATAGGATATAGGTACCTGTCTGTCTGTGTGCTTCAAACATCAACTACCGGGATAAGAACACTCCTAGGAGGAACGGCTATGGCTATCGATTTGGTCAATGCATCGCCATTTCTCATGAAGCCAGATATTGTTCACCCTACATTGGCATTGTGCATGGCTACACACGGGAATACCATATCTGTTACTAGGCCTAGAATGCAGGAACGGAAAAAATGCAAGGCTTCTACCGTAAATATAAATTCTCTTAGCTTCGGTCAAATAATGATTGGGAATGCAAGGTCGAGAACTGTGGGAAGATTTAGTCTGAATTTTGTCGGACGAGCCGTTCCATCCAGGGCCGATGCAGTGCCTCCTGATACCAAGCAGCAAGTATTTGCAGATTTATACTGTTCTAACGAAATTATGTTCTAGAGCGCTTTGTCAATGCTGCTTATTTACGTTTCTTTATGTATGCAGCTAATAACTGTCGTGCATTTGGGGGTATCCTTGGGTCTAATTGTCTTCCTAGACAAAGCTTTGAAGGCTCTTTTCAGAACCGCCTCAATTCGCTTCCCGAGTTCTTTGTTTGGAATGTTCTGTCTTTTGACGTTGTTGATAGTTTTGGAAGCTACTGCACAAGATGCTGCTGCTATAGTGGTTGCATTTTTCAAGCCAGCTACTACTTTTATACAGAGATGGCTGCCGTTGTTCTATGTTCCTTCCCTCGTCGTCATTCCATTAGCTGTACAGGGTATTCCGGCAGCTGCAGGTGCAAAGATTGTCGGCATCCTTGGTACGTTGTTTTAGCCCATTCTTTTGCCAAGCAGACACACATCTACGATTGCCAAATTGAAAGAGATTGAAATATAGATATAATAGTATAACATATGTGACGAATTGCAAAGGCTGTATTCTCTGTAAGAAGCTTTTGTCTGCTTTGTTGGCCATTTATTGCAGATTTTCTGCAGATAGGCAATGGAAGCAGCTGCTATTTGATATAGTCATTTTTATCATGATCCTCTTGCTTTTCTGGTACCAAGCACATCTAATTTTTCCCATGCCGGAATAGCAAGGTCCCATGCCCTCTAAAATACACATCACCCAGGCTGCTGACTTGGCTTCCAGCTATGCTGTTTGGGACCTTACCCTATTGGCATATATGAAGCATTGTAAAAAAATATTTAAGACGCTATTACATTTGAGTCATCATTTATGATGCTGTACTAATACAGATTATAATTTTCTTGATAAGAAACCCAGAAATGGACCAATTTGTACCATCTCTGAACTTAGCCTACAAATTAATTCTGCAGTTTGTGGCTGGGTAGCAACTTTGGCAGTGACAGGCTATACGGTATTGACTGTGAGGAAACTAGTAAAGACAGAGATGCAACATGAGGACCCTCTTCCAAAATCAGCTCCCTTTACAAACCAAGAACTACTTATCTCAACAACGACGATGGGGATATCCTTGTGTCTGGCAGTCCTAAAGCCCAATGGTCTGGGCTCAGTTCCTTTGACGGCTCTTCCTTTTTTGCTTACATCAACAATGCTTGGTTACATTCTGGGGTCCAGGTAAACCTTAAATAAGGGGTCATTTCTTGTTCAATGATTGCTGTGTAAGTATATGGTTCCCCTGGTTAGTGACATTCATACGATCATAATTGCATGGGGTTAGTGTGGTGCCATATTCTCGAGAGCAAACATCCTCTAAACGGGGAGGAATGTTAAGCATATTAGGGTTATAGGATAAAACCTTGGAGAAGTTAGAGAGCAAAATCCACCCTTTTGGTGTCTCAATTAGTGATTAGTGCGTAACACTTACAGGTATGCCGGATGGTGTGGGCACTAGATAGTGCTGGATCGTGTTTGAACATGGTGTTCACTGTTGTTTCATTACGAAACAAGTTCTGATAGTGAGCATTGGGTATGAACAGGTGGTGCCAACAAGCCATCAAATTATACACTGCATGAACCTTTCGCATGTGATATGCAGTCTTCAACTTTACAATGCTCATAAAATAATTCTATCATCATCATTCACTTAAGAACCCCAGAGATATATGAGCTACCAGTTTCAATTTAAAGTATGCATTGTCTCCTAAAAAATCTGGCATGAAGCCATATTACAAGAAGAGACATTCATCGCCTTTTGTTATTTGCAGGTTCCCACAAGATGTTCGGAGAGTGTTCCATCCAATTATAACATGCGCTTTGATTGCAAATTTGGGTGCTCTTATATATGGTGCAGTTAGTGGGCTTGGCTACAGGTATGCTTTAGGTGGGTGCCTCATTGAAGATATGGAATCTGCAACAAACATTATTAAGTAACGTGCAGGTTTTGCTGAGATCTATGCCAAGTATTCTAGGACTCTTTTCCATGCTAAATGAATGCATTTCAAGTTCATTTCTGGTGAAACGGCATGCAGGTTGATTCTCCCTCTCAATGGTCTGACCTTTCTACTGTGTGGTATAAGGCTGTTCCCATAATGAGCTCCCAAACAGTGGTTAGGATTGCATCCCGAAAAAAGATACCATGAAACCATCTTGTACCTCGGGTGGGACTACAAGGACCTTAGGAAATGTATTCATCTGGCCATATATGGTGTAATTTACACTATTAAATATAATTTATAACAACCCCTAGCTACTTGAGGTTTTTATAGTATTGCATCGTCAGGCACCAACCTAGTACGATCAACGCTAAATTAGTATCTTTTGGTGGCTTCCAGATCTACTAGGCCACTTTAGAATGCTTTGATTTAGACAAATACCAGAAGGAAAACCAGTTCTATATTCTATGGCCGGCCATAAAGCTTTGTAACCACTTGTTCGAGTTATTTCTTGCCCTCCAGATGCTCCATCCTCAATTCCTAACAGCAGCTCCTATCATGGGTCAAAGAGGATACTAATTTTCTGCTGCTGCAATTTTGAAACACTATTTAGAAATTTAAACTCTTCAATAGATGCTGAAGTTGTTATCTAGTCTTATCAGTCTATTTATACTTTAGGGGCATATTTGACGAAGAATCCACTCAGTCCAGGAGCTGGTGATTTGCTTATGGGATTTCTCGGCTCAGTTATCATTTCCTTTGCATTTTCCATATTCCGGCAGCGCAAAGTAGGTATTGTGTGAAAAATGCATTTAATTGAAAGCATCTACTATAGTGTCACCTGATATTTTCTTTTTACATTCTTCCGTCAGCTAGTTCAAAGACATGCCGCAGAGATATTGTCAGCTGTTTTGATTTCGTCCGTATTCTCTTTGTATTCAACTGCCATGGTTGGTCATGCTCTTGGTTTAGACCCATTGCTTACACGGGCAATAATTCCAAGATGTGTAACGGTTGCTTTGGCGCTTCCCATAGCAAGCCTACTAGAAGGTCAGCTCAACTGCCTAATCCGTGTTCAGATAGTTCAATGTGAATCACACCATAACAAGGAGTCTAATGTGTTAGTGTCATAGTCTTTTTAAGTTCTCCAATATCTCCAAGGTGCATCAAGTTATCAAAGGCATTTTTCAAGGCATCAATGTACAAACTCAGAAGTTTTCTTGAGACGTGTGCTTCACTTGCAGCTTCGAATCCGTCTCTTACTGCGGCTGTAGTTGTGCTGACTGGACTTGTGGGAGCAAACTTTGGCCAGTTTGTCCTGGATAAACTCGGTCTTAGCGATCCAATAAGCCGTGGAATGGCCATTGCTTCGAGGTAAGTTTATAGCACTAAAAAAACTAGCTTTTGTGATTATTTTTATGAAAGTTAGCTAGTCATGCACAGCACTGAATAGTACATACCTTTACCCTTCCTAAGCCCTTAAATTAAGATCCAAATGGTTTCGCACACGATAGCTAGCTTAGAGGCTTGCTAGTCAATTTTTTGTTGGCCTGCAAGGTTAATAGCACAAGGTTTTTTAATGCCACTGTCATCACACCTAAACTCAAGGTGACACATTGCCATTCACCATTACCGACTACCAAACAATCAACCGTCCTGGAAGAACTTGAAACTGGCATCCTTAAGCCAACACAAGAAGAGGAACTAGAAATATTGAATTAGAATGTCTATGTGCAATTGTACTCTGGAACCCCATTGTGGTCAATAAGAAACCGTACCTTTGTTCTAAACTTTTGATGTGGCTCACCAAATGAGAAACCAGAATCAGAAATAGGTTATTTTTCTCAGAAAAGGAAGGCAGCTTACTCAAACCACGAAGCGCGGAACGGTTGAAC
This sequence comes from Isoetes engelmannii, assembly GCA_011763485.2. NCBI lineage: Eukaryota > Viridiplantae > Streptophyta > Lycopodiopsida > Isoetales > Isoetaceae > Isoetes > Isoetes engelmannii. The sequence continues at coordinate 4,448 of JAANSK020253297.1, forward strand.
ATCATGCTCCTTATCTTTCTGAATGGCATTGAGCTCCAATTACAGTCTTTGACCTAGGCCTTAGGATTTTTCAGTTGACTGCCATGTTGGAAGTTGGTACCCCAAACATAACAAATAACCACAGGGTCTGAAGCCCTGGCTTTAGCCAAACCAGCAGCCACATAAAAGCTTAACATAACTGCGATATTGACCGTCGCATAGGCAGCATAGACATTAAAATAGATGCCAATAAATGAGCATCGAATGCGTCATACCAGAACACCATCTATACTGACTGTTGATCTGGCGGATATTCCGTGCTTGATACCAGACAAAGGACACTGAAATTTTAAGAAAAAAAAATGCCTTCTAGAGCCAATGGTCTGGATTGGCCCTAAGGTTGAAGCAGATTAAAAAAAAAAAAAAAAAAAAAAAAAAAAAAGAAACCATACACGAAGGCTGTGTATTCCTGCGTGCAAACATGCCTCCGATCCTGGCCATATCTAGGGAGCAGATCCCTTATCATATCCCTTCTTGCACTTACAACAACAGATCGAAATAAGCTGCAAACAAAGTTCCAGCCACATCGCACGTTGATCATAAGCCAGATCGAAATGGAGAAGCTGAAAGCCATGAAGCAAAGCGGCCATATTATGGCAGAAATCCGGCCATGAAGCAAATCGGCCCTCTTATGGCAGAAATCCGGCCTTCCAGGGCCGTCAGCACACTCAAAGTTCGCTTCAGAGTTTGCCGTCAGAGGATTCACACTTTGCCTCAGAGTTTGCTTCAGAGTTTGCGATCATAGGATTGCCCTTGTGCATTTTGCCATCCAGGGCCAGAGGAATCAAACTCTTGCCCTCAACAGACAATCCGCTGGCCGCTTTAGTCCCAGCAATCCTTAATGCTGCTCCATCGCTTCTGCACCAGCCCCCAGCTCACCACAAACAGAACCACAAACAATAAACTAACCACAGCCCAAACAAGTCGGCATGTGATTAGCACTTGTCTGCAGCCATCGGCCCAGCATGTGCCGGCGCCATCCTTCCAAAACAAGACCATGCTTCCAAATACATGCATGCAAAAAAAATTTCTCAGGACCACGAACCATTGTATGCCGAGAAACTGCTCAAAACCTCACAAATCTATGGATTTCTACAAATCTATGGATTTCTACGCTATACGCAACTGGAATCATATGCAACACCATTGCCAGATGTACGCCCACAACCACGAAACAAAATATTGAACATACTATCTATAGTATATATGTCATAAAAAAGAGTATTATATTAACAAGGTAGGCGAGATAACACTTGTCTTTAACCACTAAGGAAAACCACCCATGAACAATGAATAACAGCACAAGGATGATTGATTAATCCATGTCCTAGATATCCTAGACAGAGACTCCAAATTACAAGCCCAAGACATAAGAGTTGAGCAACTATATACAAGGTATCCCTCGGGGAGGAGGAGGAGGAGGAGGAGGAGGAGGAGGAGGAGGAGGAGGAGATTATAACGTTGACACAGTCAAGGGCCATGGGATGGTACAAAGAAGAAGGAGAACAACAACAATGTCATTAAATCCAAATCAAATAAAAGGGGCAAGGCCCCATCATAGAACAACAGGGATATAACCTGAACTAAAAACTAACAACCTATATATGTAACCTATATATAACCAAACCAAAGGTTATTAGGCCACTAGTCACAAGACAACAACGGGGATATAACTCAAAATAAAAACAAGGAAAATTTATAAAAATGCCCTTGTATTTTGGTAAAATTGTTAAAATGCCCTTTGTATTTAAAAAATTCTCACAATGCCCCTGTTTTTGTGCCTAAGATAAAAATCGACCACAGTTTTGCTTTCATGCCTAGGTTAGCTGATTCCATGCTGCCAGTTTAAACTCTTAGGGTCTTTCATGGGCTTCAGATAGAGGTACGATTCAAATCTATCTGGAATAATGATTCAAGCTTTTGTTGTACTTCCCTCGTTCTAATTTTTATTGCTCCCATGAGACCAATAAGCCCTGTTTATTCGATTATTGTAAGAATCTCGGTAAAATTTCTTTTGATACTTGCTGGATTGCTCGAATCTTAAAAGCTTCTTAAGATCCCCTTTGTCAGTTGCTCGATGTTGCTGATAGCATCACAATGCTGCAGAAGGAAATCTATAAGATTGAGGTCTCAGACTATGCATGAATGCCGGCAGACATTCTTGGATTTATCATGCATGCTTTGCCGCTATACATTATCCAAAACTTCTATCAAGAAACTGGAAGTAAACGATCAGTCTGTGCAAACTAACCTACCCTTGCATTACAAAAAAGCAAAAAAAAGAACAAAAACAAATTCCTCGGTACATGCGACGAAATTTTTTGGAGTTTCAACTTCTTCAAGAGCTCTTGTGTCTTATGTATTGGAGTCCATCGCTTTTAGAGCTATCTCCCATTCTTGGCCTAATTTGAAAGACCATTCCATTCACAAAGGTCGATTTTCGTCTCGGGCACAAAAAAGGGGCATTTTTATAATTTATTAAATACAGGGGCATTTTAACAATTTTCCCTAAAAAGCCAAGTGGAATGTCCGGAGCACAGGTGCATACATGTAGAAACGGAGGCAGATTGTGACAGTCTGAGGCACTATCTTGACACTTGCTTCCAAGACAGGCTTTGGGATACCATGGCACTGGAGCAGGTCAAAACAGCACATTATAAGCACCATATAAATCCACATTGGAGCGCGGCCCACAACGCTACTTGCTTTTCACATTTGCCGATGAAAAGGCACTGACTCATCGCCTCCATTCGTACAGGGGCCCACCATCTTCGAATTGAGACAGGCAGATGGATTGGGGAGCCACACCAGGATACACTTTGTCAGTGCTGCCAGATGGGAGCAGTTGAAGATGAGTGCCACACTCTCTAGAGCTGCCCAGCATACAGTCAGATCAGGTCACGCTATGCTGGATTGCTACCTTGTGTATGCTCCTGAACACGACCTCAGTACGATCGTTGGGATCATATATTCAAGAGGTGATGGACAAAAGAACTCATATATACCCTAACACATCCACCTAACATGTGAACATACTTTTCATGTCTATTTGAGCAGCCTGTCAGCAGACTTGTTGCTACCATGGTTTTTCCCTCGAAAACCCTACGGGGCAAGGGTTTTTTAATCCGGGTAGTAATATGTCTGCTACACTCTTGTATTGGGTAAAAAGCAAATCAATTCAATACCTAAAAACAAAATGAAAATAAGTATAACATAGGTTTTAGTAAAGATAACAACGGGGATATAACCCGAAATAAAAACATACAACCCAAATAAGTATAACATAAGCTTTAGTCAATTATATGAAACCGAAACTTATTAGGCCACTAGTTACAAGATAATGGCTGCTATAGCTTTATATACCATCTCAAAAATCATCTCAAAACTGAGACAGGTCGTTGGAGTGTGCATGGAGGGCAGAGAATCCCCGGCATGAGAGATGCCAGTGTTGCCACATGCAGATAATAGAGGATGAACATCATGCTCTGCAGGAGTGTCCGGCATACAGGCACATCCACACAGCTCATGCTAATCTTAGATGTTCTGAGACACCACTGCATCAATTGCTGGCTCGCCAATGGTTGCAAGTCTAGCATCTTACATTCTGCATGTCTTCGTCGTCAGAGTATCCCTTACATGACAGGGGATCTGATAGCCTACTATCAAGGTTTTTTCCTCCCATGTGGGGGTTTTCTCATCCCAGTTGTAGGGACACATGGTACAGTAGCTTTTGTGTCTTCTGTTTTGCTTTCATCTGTTTTTATGTATTGATTGTACCATCTTATGGGTCGGTTTGGCCTTGATGGATGTTAAAGTGTGCTTCCTTCCATTATCTTTATACTGCGCCCTCCCCCCCTTTCTGGGGGGTACCTTTTTTTGGGAAAAACGTGTTACCATCTCCATCAAAACACCTCATCATCCATCAAAACAAGGAAATCCTTCCATATACCTTCTTGGACTCATTGTAGTGAATAATGACTTTTACTCGTTGAATATCAAGTACTAAGCGAGAAGATGCATAAAGTAAGAGCTTTGAAAACAACATGTCTACGTTGCTTCCAAACTATCCATATAACCAAAGACCGACAAATTAGAAATGCCAACTTTTTCAGTTTTGCCCTGGAATGCAGTAGCAGCCTTAACAAAATCCTCTGACTATTAATATTTGTAGAAAACAAACGTCGAACCCAATGCTCAATTGTGTCTTCTTTTTCTTTTTCTTTTTTTGAAGAACATCAAACTCTATTCAATATTCCACAAAGTACAAGTATAATTGCAAAGGCAGGAATAAAATCTCAGCGGACAAAGATAATCCACGGAGTGAAGCAATCCACCTATGCAAGGGGTGATATACCCAAATGCACCTCAAAAATCAAGTGTTTCTTCGCAGATGCGAGCTGAGGACATTGGTATGCCCGTATCAATCTTATGCCTCGTGAAGAAGCTAGTCAACAGTAATTGTTAAGCCTTTGAAGATACACCGCCGTCTCCTTTTCCAAATAGACCACACCAACCAACCTGATGCCAAATGAAAAGCCTGCTGTCGCAACCTGTTCCAAGTGGAGAGGTAAACCGCAAGAAGCACTTGCTGGCAAGTCAAGGCCACATAAAAAGAGATAACAACCGCGACGAAACTGGCTGGACTTGGTCGCATAGGAAAAAACAATGCTCGAGAGTTTCAGGTGGCCGCTTACACAATGAGCAAAGTTCTGAAATACGGGGAGCAAACCTATGGACCAGCACGTTAACCCTCAGATATCTATGAAGGATCTGCCACCACATGTATGAAGGATCGTCCTATAAAGGATCGTCCTGCACAAAAAACACGACTACCATGTTGAAGGACATGCAAACGTCATATGCACTACGAAAATGTGGTAACATGTGGCGGGATTAGTACAGTCTTTGGCCACCAACTTGTTGAGTTGCCACAATTCCATGATTGTCTCAGTAAAGTAGTGATAAGCTTCTTCAATATCCAAATGAGTAGCTATCTCAAGCACACCCATTATAGGTAGTTTAAACTTCTGTAACCATTATCTATCTGCCTCTGGTCCTTGTGCATTAGCTCGATTAATCTTCTGCATTTATGGACCTAAATCTACTGTTTGTACAACCACATCATTTGGCTGCTGGGGTGTTACCTCATCCGTCTTAACCATAACATCCGTTAGAAGTTGTCCTCTGGGATATGGTTTAATGGCAGGACCTTAAACCGCCACACCTAAGGTAACAGGTTTAAACCTGGCCAATATCGGTCTTGTAATGGGGACTTTAAAATTCCATTGCTCTGAGGTCACGGGTTCAAGTATGATCAATTGGTCCTGTGGTAGAGACCTTAAACCTGCCGTATGTAATGGATAATCATATGCAAAGCACCTCCTAGTATAGAATCGAAATAATCGTGCCTAGGAGTGCATTGGCTTCGATCATGATGTGATGATGAATAGACTGATGTCCTGCAATAAAAAAATAACATCCGTTAGGAGTGGAGCATCAGATATATGTACTTGTAATGTATCATGTGGTAGTACTAGATTTAAATAGCTAGGATCCAAGATAGTAGAATAAAGCAAAATTAAAAACTCCAAAAAGGATTTGGCTCCCAATTGGTAGATTCGGACAATTGGTAGATTTGGACAGTGTGTAAGAACATGATTGGTCCAATGATGTTAGTCTAGGAAGGCGATGACCATGCAAGACATTATATGTTATTTTCTCTTGCTTTTGTGTAGGGTCGCGATAGGAAGTACTTCTTCTTGAAGGCCAAACATACGTGCCATCAAATCCCGGATGTCTTGTATAACAATGAAAATTGTCGAGGTTAAGCGCTATGGTCTTCCTTCATCTATCTATCTATCTAGCTTCATCCCATGATGCTCTCGTATTTATCGGTCCCTATTTTGATTTCTTTGTGTCATGATGAAGCACAAAAACAAAGCTAGTCTATTGATTTGCTGGTATCACGTAGGCGTGAGATGTAAAACCGGGATGGAATCAAGGATTTAGTCCACCAAATTACATCTGGAGCTTGCCAGAGGAGAATCTGGAAAATCTTTTGCTCTTGTTGGTATGGAAAGCTCGACCTGTGCCGAACTGGTTTCCCTTCAAACAATCGGAATGAAAGGAAGCACTGGGTGCTCCAAAACCCTAAAGAGAAAGAAACCCTAGAGAGAGAGAGAAGGCATGAGTTATCACATCTTCACATGAGTTATATATCTTTGTTCCCCCTTTGTATCTAGAAGTAATAATTATAATGACAAGAAATTGATAAAAAACAATGCTGGCAACAACTCTTTTTTTTTTTGAAGGACGTCAAACTTTATTAGAAATCCAAGCCGAAAGACAAATACAAATGCACAGGCGAGATTAAGATCTCAGAGGATAATCATGATGCACTGAGTAGGACCACCAGCCTATGCATGAGATAGCACACTCAAATAAATCTCAAAGATCAACTGTCGCTTGGCAGGTGCAAGTGAACAACAATGGTAAGCGTTAGCAATTTTAGCTTGTGCATCCTGGAGGACAGCAGCAGCAGAAGTGTCTAAGCCCTTAAAGACACACAAATTTTTGCGCTTCCAGATAGACCAGAACAAACACCTTGACGTTAAGTGAAACGCCTGGCTTCGCAACTTGTTCTAAGTAAATAGCCAAGAGGACCTGCTAACTTGTCAATGTCACGTGAAAAAGAGAAAGCAGCCAAGACCAAACAGGCTGGAGGTGATCACACATGAAAAACAATGCTCAATAGTCTAATCCCTTTGCTTGCACAGTGGGCAGAATGCTGAGACTCGAGGATCGAACTTGTGGACAAGCACATTCACACGAGGGCATTTATGAGAAATCTGCCACGAAAGCACAGCCACCTTAAAGTGAAGTAGCTTATCCCAAGCCCAAGTCCACATACGCCTCCAACTAGGAGGAGTGAGCTGAAGGGACGACTTTGTTGATGGCAGAAGAATATCACAATTGACAAGCAGCATATACATAGAGTTCACGAGCCTATGCTCATAAACACTCTGGTGGGAAATCCACATGCGCCCTTCAATAGCCTCTAAAGCAGCAAAAGGCAGAGTACCAGCGACCTTTTGCCAAATAGGTCTATCCCATTGTGAGAGTTAGAAGCTGGTTTGAAAGAGCACCCAAGTCGCTAACTGGCCAGAATCGTACCATGCCGCAATCGTCAATATTCCTGCTAATTTCCAACATCGTTGAGTTAATGGATGGACCGAGGCGCAAAGTGGAAGATTATTTTCTAGAGGTATCCACCAACAAGGAGCATGCAACTGATGACAGGCAACAGGGTCAATGCAAAATAAGGTTTGTACTGTCTCCCAAGACTCCAACAAGCCCATGGACGCCTTTGATACTTGGGGGTGAAATCTAACTAGTTAATAATGCTGCAAATTCAATATCTATAGAAGCAACAATGATATGGTCTGTGGGGTATGGGATAAAGCCTAGAAAGGTTGGGGCCCATTGGATAACTATTTCCTAGAAGGATCCGCCCTTTTGGGTATTTGGTTAAGGCTACTGGAGGTAGTCCTTATCAATTTGGTATCAGAGCCAACATTCAATTCCTCGTGGCAACATTGGTGTGTTTCACATGCTTGAGGACACGCATCTCGAGGAAGGGGAGGAATTGATATGGTCTGCGGGGTATGGGATAAAGCCTAGAAAGGTTGGCGCCCACTGGATAACGATTTCCTAGAAGGATCCGCCCTTTTGGGTAGCTAGTTATGGCTACTGGAGGTATTCTTTATCAAATTGATATGACACCTTAATTATCGTGCCTGAACCAACTGGGCAAAAGCGTCTAGACGTTGAGGTTTGACCCTCTATATGTGATAATTAGGTTCCTCCTCCCCAAGATCCTCTTGAGTAGTCTCCCATGGGCCCCAAACCATATCAATTCCTCCCCTCCTCGGAATGCTATGGGACTTACATCATTCGCCCATGAGGTAAACTATCAATTGAAACGCTCCCATGGAGACTTGAACTCGAGACTTGGCTTTGATACCAATTGATACGACACCTTAATTATCGTGCCCCAACCAACTGGGCAACAACGTCTAGACGTTGAGGTTTGACCCTTTATATGTGATAATTAGGTTCCGCCTCCCCAAGATCCTCTCGAGTAGTCTCCCATGGGCCCCAAACCATATCAAACAGCTTGCCCATGGACGCCTGTGATAATTGGGGGTGAAATCTAACTAGTTAATAATGCTGCAAATTCAATACTTATATAAGCAAGGGCATGTAAATTCAGAGAATATGGACCCAAAAGAGGAAAACAAAAAAAATATTATAGGTTTACTGTCACTTGTTTTACGTCATACCACATTTGGCAGCATCCTACTAGGACACCTAAGTGTCCCTAAGAAGCTTTAAATATAGGACCTCCTGGTTACTAGGCTACTGAAAAGCTAGACACCAAAGTAGTGGTAGAGGAGCTTCTTGTGGACATTAAAACTCTATCTATCTATCTATCTATCTATCTATCTATCTATCTATCTATCTATCTATCTATCTATCTATCTATCTA
>JAANSK020253308.1:0-13034 GCA_011763485.2 Isoetes engelmannii
TGTTAAAGCTTTTTGTTTTTCATGAATGCTTTATTTTCTTATATAGTAGGTGGGCCTCTAAAAGCTTTAAAATTAAAACCTCTACACGCCAAAGTTTGTTTGCACCTCTTTGCTCTACAAAACCATTTTCATAAGGTATCTTGAGGCAACCAGAGCAACATCAACTTCCAATTTTCTTTGCAGAACATTGACTGGCCAGTTAGGGGTTTAGCTTGCCAGATATTTGGTTATGTATAGCCCTAAAAGAACATCATATTATCACCCTTTTCTTATTAGCAGGGTTATGCACAGCAGTACATTACGAAGTGCAACTGCTTGAAACATTATAAAACAAAGAGAACCATGCAGCTGGAATCCCTTACCTAACATTGATTCGTTTTAATCTGATGTATGCTTGCCGAAGTTCCGTGACCATGGCCCTTCACAACGTCCTCCTGTTCTGTACATTAAAGGGCAATCTCAGCCATAGTATCCAGCTATGTAAATAATATATACATTATTAGTTTATCCAATCAAAAGACCTTGATAATGATTTAAATTGAAAACTTGATACTGATTTGATCAGAATGATTTGATCTATGCATTACCTGATGCTTGGGCCGGCAAAGCTTGAGTTCATCTCCCATTCTCTTATGTTGCTTGTGTGCCTAATGCATTGCAATTCCGGGCAGAAGTGCAATACCATGCTGCTGCATGATTCAATAAAGGACGACAGTGAATCATTGTTAAACCCATGAAACAATAAACCCACGTAATCCCATCTGAAACTTACCAGGAGAAAAAAAGATGCCAAACTCAAGCTATGGCGAAAAAGGGGAGTTATTCCTAGATGCCACCTCAACCTCTTGCCCTTCGTCTCTATTCCTGATCGTCCTGGACATGCCCTGTCTGCTCTTCAGCAACGGAGCTCTTCTAAAAGAAAGGATTAGAACTATGCCATTGTTCAATGTCTCCAAACCTTGCAATACTCATCAGAGAGCAATAGGGATGAGGAGAATCAAGAAACATGGCATCATCTACACCGGAGAAAATCAAGAAACGTGGCTGGATTCTTAAATAAGCTTATGACGAACAAGGTTTTGCATGTAATCAGAAGAGTAGGCCCAAATTAGGACAATTGATAAGCCCCACATTCCGGCTTTGCATAGAGCATCCCAAACCCACTAAAACCTAAACCAAATCAAAGCAATCTTACCACTCTAAAGTTGGATATGAGCAACTGAAAATCACAAAAAGTAGGTTTCCAACATGGATAGGAAAATCTCTGCAAGGCAACCTGAGGAGGAACAAAATAGCAAGGAAGTGATATGAAAAGCAAATATTCGAATCAGAGAAATAGACACCCAAAACCTCATTCAAATCCTTTATAAGCACTTCGCATAGCCTCCAGAACCGCCAAAAACACTATTTTAAGGACCTTCAAGCCTGTAAGTTAGAATAAAAAGTAAAGAACTCAGTGAAGACCGGTAATGGCGAAAGTAAAGCTACAGATCCACCCACCTTGTAAAATTTTGGCTAAGAGTGCATTTCCATGGGCATGTTTTTGGACCGGACTTGGAAGCCAGGCACACCTGACGACTGTATCCATCGGCCTGCTGCCCCGACTTGAGAGCCTACGTGGCCCAGCAAATGCCTTGGCTCTCGGAAGTTTATCTGAGCCCTATGATGCATGGGGAATAAATATCAGCCTTTAGATCACATTCAGGTCCAAGACCTGAGCGGGAAGTAATCCGGATGAGATAATTTTTGTGCAGGTCGCAAACCTGATCCGTTGCTGTAGGTATCGTCCAAACCTCCAGGTCCGATGCTCATGGGAAACCCCCAAAACAGACCCGACTTGGACGCACGTGGGCAGGGTCAGTCGGGTCCAAACACCACTCATGGAAACGCACTCTAAAACTCTGCCGGGAGCTTTCGTAGACCGGGCGAAATCGAGCGCTCAGTGGGAGGGAAGGAAAAAAATTTGACGAATATTTCTCTTTTTTCAAAAAATCGACCCTACTCTAAATTCGTGGAATTTTTTTCAAAGTTTGGGAATATTCGCTTTTTGGCGAATATTCGCCCTTATACACAACACTACCTATGGGGTACATTGCGTTAACTTAAGTTATATTAACATTAGCTATGTTGATTCATTAATAATCAAAGTGAAAACCTAATCCTAAATCTTAATTCGAATTTAGGGCGTAACCTAATTTAATTAACCTTAAAAAAGGGTTAATATACTAAATTAGTTAATAATAACTAATTTAGCTGATACTTGGTCCAAATCGATCGGCCCAAGGGATACTTACCAAATATAGACCTAACCAAATGGGACTTCATCCCAATTTTTCCCAAATTGATTTGGGAGAGCTTGGAGAAGGAGGAGCAATCATATTCAACAAGAAGATGGAGACCCTTCTAGTTAACGGTTCTAGCGAGGATATTGGTTACTAGGCTAGTTATCTTGACTTTCTAGATAGGAACTGACCCTTGGTTGCTTAGATGGATGCTTAGTTCTCATGTTGTTGAGCAATTGGGGTTATGAATGGATTAATGGTAGTTCTTGTTGTTCCTCTTGTGCTTGTGGGATTAAGGGAGGGTAGAGACCCAAAAGAGCCAGTAGAATTGTAGTAGATGCGGCCTATGCATAGAATTGTAGTAGATGAGGCCTGTGCCCGTAAATCCCAATAAATGCGGCCTATGCATAGAGCCCACCAGGCTGTAGGTGTTATCATGTGATTGAGCACCATACAAGGGACTTATTGGTGAAGTGGGAAAGGGATCCTGTTGTGGCTGGCTATCATTTTGGTGTGCTAGGCTTATAGTCGGTCACTGTGTGTGGGCCGGGTATAGGTCTGACAACCCCGGGCCATGAAGCGATCCGAAAGATGGTTCTTGGACTCGATAGGTGCGGATGATCTCGACCTATGGATTTTGAGGGGTTAAGTTGGGTACGGGTATGGGTCGTCTGATAGAGGCCACACTCTCTAGCCACACATGGAACCATTATGCTCCTGGAAGGGACTTGTCGCTTTTTTGCCTCAACGGGCCGTGAAGATGCAACCTGGAGTACGTCTCATATTGTGACTCCATGAGATTTACGTCTCCGGAAGACTATAATCACGTTATAGCATAATACATTCGGAATCTCTTCGAGATTCTTAGTCCTACCCTAATATAGACTGTAATTGCACATTCTAGCGATCCTCAGGTGTTATTGTTTCGGATTCCACTTCCAACAATAGCGTCGCTTCACTAAGTTCAAACGTTGTTTAATTGTCGTTCTTCTTAAACAATTGCTCCATATACTAGTCATTGTCTTCATCCACTACCCAAAGTCATGTATCCTTGTCTTCTTTTTTGATATTACTTGGTCCAAATAGAAGATAAGACGCAAACCATTCATTCTTGGTTACCACATGTGTTGGACATATATTTGACCAATACTGCTAAGTGTATTCAGGGTCACTACTTGCGAATGAGCCAAATGAGCTCGCTAACCTTTCTATTCTCATTCGATTGGACCTCGCAAAAAATCGGTGACAAGTAATATCCCAGCTATAAGCAATCTCAGTCAAGTCTTTAATCCTCTTGGATCTGCACAAAAATATAATCAAAGGCACAGTATCTCTTGGGTTGGACTCTCAATTATTTGGGACTATATGACAACCACCTCAAGAGAGAAGTACCACCTGACTATAAACTTGGGTTGGACTCTCAATTATTTGGGACTATATGATAACCACCTCAAGAGAGAAGCATGGGACCTATCAAACAATAAACTTACATGCAGCTTGCCGGGAGATGTGTCAAGACTTACCTGGCTTCAAAATGAGAGTTATTGAATGGCTAATTTTAGTTTTAGTTCTTATTTGAGATCACCATCAACTGGAAGGGCGTTTCTCATCAGTCCAACGATAATTTTAGTGCATCCATTCCTTGGCAGTTGGGTAAGCTTGTAGTACTCAGGCAATTGAACTTGTCCCATAAAAACTTCAGCAAAAAAAAATACCTCGCCCATTTGGGAATCTTAAGCTTATGGATCTTCCCTGAAATATGTTCATTGGTACAATGCCATCTGACCTATGTGGCCTGAGCTTCAATGATACGGGGTGTTCACTGTGTCTCACAAACAATTTAAGTGGGTCTATTCCAACGTACAATGATTGCAACACAAGGTACAAAAAATCGGCATTGAAGAAAATGCTAAACGTTCTGGAGCACCGTGGTCAGTAGGTTTGGTGATGATAGAGCAAAAAGACTGGAATAGTTGGAATTCTAGATACTCTATCCGAGTATGTACAGATTCAAATTGGGCACAGCAGAGTCAGGCTTTTGGACAACATGAATGTTCCTTATGTTATATGTTCCGTTATCTGCATGAAAGGAGCAACTCCATTCTCTTGCAAATTCTGTCGACCAATCTAGAGATGAAATGGTTCGATGAAATTCCCACCTTTTTGCATACGTGAACTTTCATCCAGCATGATAGCCAATAACTTAGAAGCATGCTGCACATTGCAAAATTATCCAGTCAGCCCATGTTACAAGTAGCTGCCTTATGTGCACCTCAACTTGTTCTGTCATATTAGGGATCTGACAAATAGCTTAAACTAGCTCTCACTTAATTATCTCCTACCATGCTATATTACAAAATACTTGGTCTTAAGCAAGAACTACTTATTGCCAGCTCACTGGTGCAGCTTCTTTTGCACAAGTTCATACAAACATATTATATCAAAAAGAGTTATTCTTTAACAAAAAGGTGCTTACGAATTTCGTAGCTACAAAAGAGTTCTTCCAAAAAGGTGCTTATGAATTTCGTAGTTACAAAAGAGTTCTTCCAAATAAGTATAAGCATCCGCTTCTCTATAACAGAGTAGTTGAACAAGTTCCACCAGAAGAAGCAAAGAGGATGGATCAAGCAAGGAACAAATGATACATAGAAACTTCAAGTCCTATACTTCATTGAACTCAATAAAATGAGCTATGATACTTTTGCTTCTCAAAGAATACATAAATCATTACTTATGAGTGATGCCTTTCATGCAAACAGCAACGCATGGCACAACTTCTAACTGGTAAAAATATCAAGATTCTGCACGCCCTGGAAACCAAAGACTGCAATATGACACCCAAGTTGACATCAGAAGAGCTCAGATTGACATCCAAAGCATTTGCAGCCAGATAAGAACTGTGGACTCAGCCAATGATTCAGGGCTTTCTCAAAACGGGCAGTGTTTCAAATCCCAAGGCTCGGTATCAAGGGATCTCAATAAAAGACCTTTTTCAAATCCAAGCGACTATTTTCTGTTTTACTGCTGACAACTTGCCAGCCGGTTCAAATAATCATTTTTAACATCACTGATTTTGTGTTCAAGAAAACATCATATAGGCATGACATAATAATACAATGTTGGGGATGCTAGATGATTCTAAACTATTGGATTGGAATCCTACCTAAAAGGAACAATGAACCTGCTCTGTGAAGCAAATAGTTTCCTGAGCTTTTTGCTGATTATAAAAATTTCTCCAATTTCTGCTGTTTTGCCTGCAGAGAACCATTGAATTAGATCCAAACCTACAGTATGTATAGTGAGATATGACATCTTACCTGGAGACTTTTCTGATATCGATAACCCTGAACATTACAAGCCAAGTATCAGAATAGTTGATAACAAACAGGTATATCAAGATCATAATATCCAGGGACTGAGCAACTTTATGAATGACAAAAGAAGTGGGGAAATAAACCTTATCAGTTCCATAGATAAAGTCACAGTAGGTGAACACTGAAGCAAAATTGCTTTGACTTTTCTCGCCAACAAAGTGATGATAATCATGATACTCTGGTCCACCATACAAGGGGATAAGTTTTGTTGGACTCCAAGGAATATCATATCTGAACCGCAATTTCAAGTACTTAGCATTTTTACTTTCAGTTAAAGTAAAGAAACTCCTTCAAACTTACCCACTATGCGTGTCAAGTGCTTCAACATTTCGCAAAATAATCCACAGCCAGAAGGTGATCATATGTCCAGGAACAAAAGCAGGGCCAAGAAAGGATGGGATGCCAAGCAATAGAATTTCAGCCCAGTGAGCATATGGAGCCGCAAAACTCATCGGGGCTTCAAATTCATGGTGCATATAGTGAATTTTACTGTATCCCCAACTGCAATGTAACCATCGATGGACCCAGTAATTGCCATAGTCTTCGACTAGAAAATAAACACTGAGTTGCAAAATGACTTCCCAAAAAGATGGCAATGGCAAGTCTGTCCTGAAGCCTATTAACTGTGCTGCAAAAGAGATTATTTATAAAGTTAAGATCAAAAGGAACTTTTTGCAGTTATCAGTGACTTCTTCGCTCTTTCTGTACAGGGTACACAATATTCCCTAAGCAGTAGCTACTTTGATTGACTTAAATTTATTATGCCAGCCTTGTTTTTCCATATTTTCAACTAAGGCTTTTTATGGCAATCCTGAAACAGCAAAATCCTCTGCATGATCTACAGGAAGATGAAAATCTGCTCTCCGAGTCATCCAGGGCTGATCATATATTATCCTTTTTTACAAAGATTGGCAATGGGAGGGTCAAAGACGTTAAAATCTCAAGTTGTATTAGACTGAGCCATTTTCAAAGGGGATCTCCTTTCTCGTTAGATAAATTATCTCAAACTCACTATCCTGATTTAACAGGTTACAAAGATGCGCAAAGCTTAACCAATCCAATACTCAAATGCCGAGGGAATGGCTTACCTTTATGATCGGATACGACGTCAACTGAAGCGGTCCGACAACAGTAGCAAAATGGAACATGACACTCTTATAACATCTCCATGCATCTGCTAATGAAGTATGAATCCCCGGCTGAAGTTTATATTTCTCAAAAGCCCTAACTTTAAATACATCTAGCATTGCCATGGGAAGAGGCACAATGCTAAACGTTATGAACAAAAACACAATATTGTAACAATACAATACATAATCGGAGACCTGAGAAGAGTGCTGGAACCACAAAAGCTCCGCATAAGATAGGGAACGACCCAATGCCGCCTCTGCAGCGCCCACACTGGCATATGGAATCATCGTGGATTGAAGGCTTGGAAAGAAAAAAATCAAGCTCTTAAAAATTTATGGGTCCTTTGCGAAATAAACAGAGCACGATAGATTGCCGTCTATTGGTGCTGAATACACGCGTATATTATAACGCTCGTAGATCGCATAGCAGATCCACGTGGAGCGCATCCTGTGGTTTATATTTCATTTTATTTCCAACGTGACAACCATGTGCATAGAATATGTCCGCCAGCGTTTCGTTTGTTTCTTTTGTTTTGGCGGCCTGCCAGCCTCGGGCGGCGCACTCTCGGCGCACTCTCGGCTCCACCGCTCGTGCGCCTCATCAGTTGTAGTGCCACCTCAAAGTTTTACCGGCCAGGATTTATCCGGCTGAAAAATTATCTAATACTTATTTACATCAATATTAACAAAGAATAAAACTCCTCCAAAAGTTAATACATTTTCCATCTTTAAAAAACACATAGAAAATATCTTTTGAGAACCTTAAGTCAATGTTCACAGGATATTATGCACATATCTTCTGGAGTGAGGCATCTTTTATTTGTCTGGGAGGAACTGGACAACATTCTTTGATGTTGAAGATATTTGAATACTTGACTGAAACAAATGGCGCCCTCTTCTTAAGTCGTTTCTATGCGTCCAAACGGCCCATCCATTAGAGCCACCCAAACCTTCGATGCTAGAATAATCTATGTTTTTCAAGGCCCCGCGGCCCGTCGAGGTGAAAAGGCGACGAGGATTCTTCTTTGCTTTGCTGGAGACGCGCTCAAATTCAAAATTTCAACAATAGTTTCAATTCAACCTCATTTTCTTTTCTTAAATTCAAACATCTACCATGATAAGAAATAGCTTTGTTGTAGTATATCAAACCTTTTATACATACATTTAGTATTCATTAAAAAGAGTAATTTCATTATTTGGACCGTGTAGAAGCACCTCCTACTATTCCCATATTATTCCTGGTTCTACCTTTTCCCAGCAACCAACGGGACCCATGGTTCTCGTGCTATTACATGTACTTTTCCATCAATAATCTAGCTAACAAAAGTATGACCAACATTGCCTCCATGGACCTTCCCAAACAAAACTGAGTTGAATTAAATTTTATCGTCCACAGAGACCCTTAAATTTTATAGCCATGGGACTGCAACGTCTTAAAGCTTGCTGGAAGGAGAAACGAGCACTCTAGTTCTTCAGATAGCATGTCCAAGAGCAGGTTTGTATACAGGTGCATCACAATGAGGAGCACCATCACCTAAAACAATATCAGGACGTATGTTTTCTAAGTAAACTTTGAAATAACAATGCTTTGGAGTTGGTAAGGAGATCAATCAGATTAATCCCACGCTTGTTGGAGGACCACAGTGGTACTCGTCAACACATTTATATATAAAAAAGCACAGAGCAATTGCATCCATACGCACAGGAGCATATCGCCTCTGAGGCAGACAAATGGGCCCACTGAAGAGCGAGAAGACAGGGTCTGATATTTGCACCGCTTCGGGCACCATATGACGGACTGGCTACTCCAAATGAACCGCTGCATGTAATACTGAACGTGCCCTCAGTCAAGACACTGGCATGGGACACTGGCATCATATATCCGAGAGGTGCTAGACATGCGGGCTCAATTAGCCTCTGATTGTTACATTGAAATGTACAAAATGTATATTTCTGCAGCTCGCTTATTACTGCTAAGGTTTTTCCCTCGAAAGCCCTTCGGGACGATGGTCTTTCTATCCTAGATTGTAATCGACTGGCTATTCTTTGTCTTGTTTGGGACCAGACTGGTTGTTCTTTGTCTTGTTTGGGGCCAGTAGGTCACCTGGTCTCTGTAGACAATAATAAAGATAGATAAAATAGAATTTTAAAGTAGATAATTCAATTCATTTCATAAATTGGTCCAACTTTGGTGTTCTTCGTCACCTCCATGTGAAAGCAGGTAGCTTTGTTCATGAAGCTTCCTATCATTAAATTCATCTTTACATTCTATCTATTGAACATACGCTTTAGCTTTGAAGTTGAAAAGCAAACAACTTTTACAGGCCCTAAAATGGATATCAACCGCAATTTTAGCGCCTCAATTACGAATTCTTCTTTTAGAGAACTCTTTTAAAATTTTCATGTATTTTTGTTACAAACCCCATGGAAGAGACCAAATCTAGCTACCATGAACCCCCCCTGGGTTCCCCACTCCTCGAGTCCCCTAGACTCCCCATGCCAAACTCACGTTGATCCCTCAAATCAACGCTACTGCATAGTGCAGTCTCCAATTGTTCCTAGAACGATCCTCCATGGTGTTCCTTTGAGATCCCGGATCTCTTATATAGGGTACCAACCCTACATGTAGACTCTTGGCCTTCCGTATGCCACTTGTCCCTTAAACTTCTAACCCTTAGGCTTAATGGTCCTATATGACCTACAGAGCAACATATGTATATAACATATGACTAATGTCTAGGGCCTAACCTATGTTCGTAACAATTTTCCATGTTTGATATTCTAGGTTAGAATCCTAAAAGGGCCAAGGGCAAATAACTATCACGCTTTCTTTTAGAGAACTCTCATGTATTTTATATGTTTGATATTCTAGGTTTGAATCCTAGAAGGGCAAAGAGCAAATAACTATCACGTTTTCTTCTAGAGAACGCTCCTTATCCAATTTATCCTAGTAGATTTGAGATTGCGCAACACTCAATGACTAAATAAATAGTAGCAAAAGAAAACACGTTGACCAATTTTATCACCGTCTAATCTCGCCAGGAATGGCCATTTCTAAGTTCATACACAGTACATCTTGCCAATAAAGCACTCTAAGTTCATACTCAGTCATAGAGCTACATCTTGCCAATAAACAAGCACTAGAATCCTGCAGATATATGATGATTCATATTTCACCTCTAATCATCAGATGGGTCATCAGGTGCATCTTGTGGATTGCGCTTAATCACCAACACAGGGCATGAAGCATGTTTGTTGCAATGTTCACTCACGCTCCCAATAAATAACCTTTAAGCACCATAAACAGTACAACTAAGTGGAGAGAATCAAACATTATAGCAGAATTAAGTCTAGAATTTTTTACTTGCTCAACGTTCCGATTCCACGACTTCCCATTACCAGCATGTCCGGTTTCAACCTTGCCGATTCTTTGCATATGACTTCTTTTGGATCACCCTTTCGTATCCATGCTTTGCAACTCACCTTACAAAGAGAAAAACCCATACAGATTCAAAATTCCATAACAAAATTCAATGATGATAACCATGTTATTATTTGACAATCCCAGATCAAATAGCTGCTGATACTGCATATGCCACTTAAGTTCAGAATTAACAAAGATTATGCATCTCGAATTCAAATTTAATACTGCATTTTTTCAGTTAAGTTCAAAACTAAGAGCAAGGATTATGCATCTAGAACTCATACTGGCACGTCATAGGTGTAAAGGATGTATAGATCATTGCACAGATTGGATAACTGTTGATACTGCATTTGCCAGAATTAAAAGCAAGGACCCTTCATACTGGAACCTAGCATAAAGTTCAGAATGTTTGGATCATTGCCCAGATTGGATAGCTGCTGATACCGCATTTTGCCACTAAGTTCAGACTTAAAAGCAAAGATGAAGCATCTATAATTTATAATAATAGCACATAGCATAGTGTAAGATAAGGATGTTTTGACATCACTGGCATATAGCAAAGAGCAGGAATTATTGGCTAAATAAGCAGGAAACTATGTCCTAACCTCAGACTCGTCACAGAGATGGACGAAATACTCCAGAAGGTGAAGCCCCTGCATTTGTTCCTTGTCATGCATGTGCACAAAATCCCTTGCTGTTGCATAAACACTATCGACATCATCAAACCCTAGAAAAAATATACAAGGAATTATATTTTACTTCTTGCAGCACAAGATCTGGCTAAATCAATAGTGTAAAAGGGCTTACCATCAGAATCAGGCACTTGAACATGGAGTATATATAACAAATAATCTTCTTTACAGCGTGGCCTAATTAGCTTGTGAAGGACCCATTCAACGGCATTAGAGCTACTTATGGATGGATGAGGATATCCATTCATGGAAGATTGGTTCACAGCTACCATAATCCGAAATAACCTTGAATCCGGATGTTCTACATCCATATTTGGCTTCTAATTGGCAAACCGAGATGCAAAAACTGGAACAAACAGATTTAACAGATAGAAATTCTAACAAAACAAACAAACAATTGCAAGATTCGACAAAGACAGCGCTTAAAATTGATATGATACATACCCCAAAGAGAGATTTTCAGAGGAATGTCAGAATGAAACGAAAAACATCAGAAGAATGGATATGAAACAGAGCGCTTACGGCAACGAAGCAGAATTCAGCAGCTCGATATTCATGCTGTGGCCGCAGCCTAGCTGCAGCGAATGACACGTTTCACTTTATTTTGTCGTTTGAAAATAACGCGTATTTAGGTTAATATCTTCCCATGGCTAGATTAATGTGCATTTTTTTGAGTTAGTTTTTAGCAGGGTTGCCTAACTTAACTCAAGGTCACCCTTTCCCTGCGATTCTAGCCTATACACGTGTCTTGACACGTCAGCTTAAAATATTAATAATTGTTGGATCCTCAAATTTACGCATCGACGGCTGGAGAAATTAGATAACCCATGGAAAATTAGCTCCCTTACCTCTCTTTCTTCTGACATCTTCTCGCGTCTTTCTTTGCCACTGTATTCGCTGGCCTTTGGACAAAGAGCTTGTGGATGATGGCCGGAGCAGAGGCGCACTAGAGAATCTCTTGCTGCACTAGAGATTCGGCCAATTTTTCCCCCAAATGGTGCAGCAATGGATGATCGTATTATTCTCGCTTCAATCTGCTCCTTAAGAGTTTGCATGTCAGGGCTCCGGTGGTGTTTATGCCTAAAGCTTCTATTAGTTTTACTCAAATTCTTTTGTCCTCCAGCTATGACAAGCCGCTCCAGGCTTCACCTCCGATAAATCTGATATTGTAACACTTTTTTTTCCCATCAAATTTCGATGTCAGATTCTTGCTTCCTTTTCTGCAGCTGATTATGCATCAATATATATTCAAATGATCTTCATCTAAGGTTTTGATCACGTTTTTCTAGACCCATTTCACCGAATCTGCTGCTTAAATGCAGGGACCATCAATCTGGTCACGTTTTGCTTGCTTTTTTGGGTTCTTGAAATTTGTGGCTCGACCCTTTAGAGTAAATCAGAAAAAGGAAAATTATGCCGAATCAAGGCCTTTGTTTAGCCAAATTGCAGAAGCGTACGATGATTCAGAGATGAACATTTTGCACAGTGCAGCAAATGGCAGCAAAAGTTGCATGGGCCGGATCAGAGAGTTGTACACAATTGACTAAGTCTTTCTTTCATCACATCCAAAGTGATGGGTGTACCTTCTTCACACAATTTAAAGGCCCAATGAAGTAGCTGAAAACCCATCTTCAATAACATGTATTGCTTTGTCTAAGTTATCCTTAGACCAGCCCCTTCTCTTACCACTTCTTATCTTCTTGTTCCCTAATTCCTCATTCAAGTGCATGGGTTGCTGGTGGATCAAAGGCTTAGATCTTTTCCTTTTTGGAGTAGGGCCAGGAATAGACTCATTAGAAATTGATGGGGGTGCATCTGGAGGCATTGTATAGCTCCTTTTTCTAAGATTCATGACTGAAATAGGCTAAAAGACAATGAAAGATCACAAAAAAAGGTATGCTAGACAATGAAAGAGAGCAAATGAAATAGTAGAAAGCAAAAGAAAGTACAGAAAGACTAAGAAAGCTGAGGCATACCATGTCAGCAATCCAGCTTTCAAGTGAAATGAACTCCATCAAAAGCAGGGGAAAAACGGGCTTGTTCTTCCTCCAAATCAAGCATACAGAAGTAGAGGAAGGAGGGAAAAGAATGAAAGGTAAGATTTCAGCCATATCATCAATCCTTCTTCAGAA
>JAANSK020253319.1:0-13032 GCA_011763485.2 Isoetes engelmannii
TTTGAGATTTTAGGCAGATTTGCTTCCAAATCAAATGATTCAAAGTATGAACCGGATTGATCCACAACCGGATTAAACGCCATAGCCATGTGCTTCAGGAAAGGCGCGGGTGGGTTAGGTGGAAATTGGAATGGGACGGGTGGACGGGTACAAACTGGAATGGGACGGGTTGTTACTTGTTGCAGTTCAAGAAATGATTGAATCCGGGCAGTTATGCACTAGATGCCAAACAAATATTTAAAATCGCACCACAAATTTGATATCTCCCACCACATTTTTAGGGGGGACAGGGGGGACACCCAGGGTGTTCCACTACACCATGCTTTCACCCTATTACATCTCTTTAGTGGAAGATTCACATGAACAAATCGTAAAGAGCCATTTGAAAACTTGTTGACCCGGTGTTGACTCTACTGCTTTTCAGCGCAGAGCCAAAATAGGTACATGTGTATTGTCGGGCATTAATCGTGATGTGTGAAATGGCTAGATGTGTGAGCAAAATGTGTGTTCGGCGTTGCCGTGTTTGGTAGAATTGTGTATCATGTTATGGAGTCAAAGCGTGTAGCTGGGGGACACTTTTTGTGTCAACGACATTTGGTGCTATAGGGGTGCTTAGTACATTTTCTTGAATATTTTTGAACCCTTCAAGAACCAGGCTTGACGCGCTGTTTGTATTTCTTAGGGCCAGCTCGTGAAGGAGAGAACTTTGAATCCTCTCCAATTTAGGAAGTTAGTTGGTCATGTCATCGATCTAGCCTCAGAGGCTAGTTCTCCCCGTCTGCCCTATTCTATCAGCTCCTTCTCGAATGGGTAATTCTTGGTTTTGTCAAATTTTCATTCCTGGAGTTGAATGGATCTGGTTGCTAGCTATGCTGCTGAATTTGCATCTCGATTTGGAGGCCATGATCCAAAAGAGATTGCTTCCAGTTTGGGTATTGACATCCAAGACAGAATTCCAAATTTTAACCTGCAGGAAGATCAAGATTGTTGCAATGGCATGCAATTTCAAAATTCCATTAATGCAGATATGTCTAAGGATGTCTTACCTCCAATTCTTGATGATAAGGCTCCTGCTTCTGAGGTATGCTTGGTTGAGTGCAAGAAAGTTTGTAGTTGCATTTCCCCTAATACCGCATGCAGAAGAATTTCATGTGCTAAAAGGAAATTGCAGAGAAAGAGGAAGAGGCAATCTAAAAAGTTGGCTTTAGAAGCAGACAAGACCAAGGAAAGACTGACCACTAGGCAGAAACAAAAACATGTTAGAATCATTGTAGGTATGCCTCAAGGTACATTTTGATGATAGAAAAGAAATCATATCCAGGGCAGCTGAACACCTACCTGAGTTTGGGATCATTGGAAAGAAGAAATTACAAGTATACCAACATGTTGTTGAGAATATGAAAGAAACTCTTGAAGCTAACAAACGTGCTAGAACATAAGGCATAAATCAAGCACAAGCATCCACCTTGATGATGGCTGTTAATGGATCTACCAACCAGATAGCAGTTGCAAAGGTTCTGAATATGAAGAAAAAGGTTGTCTACGCCGCATTGGACAGGAAAAAAATTACTGACTTTGGAGGCCCTTGGTCTATGATTAAAAGGAAATGCAGATCTGACAGACTATCAGATGAAGATCGCGAAAAGGTATACAACTTTTGGATTTCTGAAACAAGCGTCTGCCCAAATAAAAGGCAAGTTATAAAATTGAGACGGAATAATAATGGTGATAAGATGCTTACGCCTTATAACCTGTAGCCAATTCATTATTTGGAGGAAAGTCAAGTATGTAAATACTCTTTGTTTTTCACAATAAAATCTTTCTCTCCATCTTATATTGTTCATTAAATTTCAGGTCACGTTTTATTTTTTTGAAGGATGTCAAACTTTATTAAAAATCCAAGATGAAAGACAAATACAAATGCACAGGGGGAATTTCGATCTCAGAGGATAATCATGATCCATTGAGTAGGACCACCGGCCTATACATAAGATAACACACTCAAATAAATCTCAAAGATCAACCGGCGCTTGGCAGGAGCAAACGAAGAACAATGGTAAGCCTTAACAATTCTAGCTTGTGCGTCCTGGAGGACAGCAGCAGCAAGAGTACCTAAGCTCTTAAAGACACACAAACTTATGCGCTTCCAGATAGACCACAACAACCACTCTGACGCTAAGTAAAATGCCTAGCTTCGCAACTTGTTCCAAGTATCCGGATAAATAGTCAAGAGGACCTGCTGACTTGTCAAGGTCACATGAAAAAGAGAAAGAAGCCAAGACCAATCAGGTTACGTTTTATAGAAGATTTAAGGGTGAATATCCGAACATGAAAATCGGTCTCAGGTTGTTTGAGACTTTGAAGCCTAAGTTTGTGAAAAGGCTCAAGGAGAGGAAAAAATGTTGCTGCATATACCACATGAAAATGGAATTTGTTAGGCAAGCAATCAATAAGCTAAGACAAGATTCTAACATCTATGGATGGTCCTAGGTGTACATGCAAATGTGATCTCTGTGGTCCAGACCCAATATGTGCAGCGAGCAATCATACTTTCAGTAGCGTAAGTGAAATATAAAAAACCATGTTCTGTCCTAAAAATGAGACAACAGCTTGGTATAAGTCTACTTGTTTGACCATGAACTGCAATGCTTGTGGGCTGAAATTGTTCAAATGTCCCAAAGAGAAGAGCAAGTCAATTAGGTTTGACTGGAAGAACTTTGAGAAGGTGAGCATGCAATTAGTAACATGCATTGATGTTCTTTTATTCAATCTTATGAAATATGATTATGACTTGGGATAAGTTTAGGGATAGTTAGAGCTGCTAGGTAAGAGTAAGTGTTGCTCCTGTAAGTTTGCATGGCAGTTCATGAGGCTGCTTACTATGGTGAATATAGGCTTGTAAGGATTGAAGTAGAGGATGCTTACTATTAGGCTTCAAACTTACCTGCATTGATCTTCCCTTATTTGACCTTTTTGAATATGATTATGACCTTCATTTCTTATCTTGGTTCAAATTTGTTCTTGCATTGCAGACAACATTATGTAAAGAAAACTAGCACAGGGGGGAAGCCAGTAGTCACGACGAAGGATGTTATGAAGTTGGCTTACAAGAGCACATCATTACATGAATTTATGGAGCATGCTGATGCAGTTATCACACAATTTATCCCTCATAATTATATGGCAAGGTGGCAGGCATATCAATTTAAGGAAACTTTACAAACATTTCCAGAGGATATACTGTTGTCTCTGTAATACTTTGCGGAGAACTATATGTTCAAAATTCAGCAGGAGATCCAGACAATACATTGGACGAATGATCAGTGTTCTATACTAGTGCACATTACTTACAGACATGTAAAGAAAGACGAGACTCCAAATCTTTTAATTGGCAACCGTAAGTTGACGAAAGAGACTCACTTTTACATATCAGACAATCAAAAGCGTGATAGCTTATTCATACAACACTGCGTCTAGAAGCATGCCAATTACTTAAAGGAAAAAAGTATATGCTACCTAAACCATGTCTTTTGGTCTAATGGTTGCGTAGCGCAATTCAAGTCCTCCAGAAACTTTTATCATGGCAAGGGAGAGCATGACGGTGCTGGTGCCGTCATAAAGAGAATACTTAATGTTAAAGAGGGACAACACGCCTCTAAGGAATGCAAAGGATGCTGTACAATTTTTTATTTGGTATTTCAAACTGAAAAAATATGTGAAAGACAATCCAATCAATAGGTATGATCAAGTTTGATTACTTCACAAGCATGCATATATATATGAGTTTTACTAATGCTATTGTGATCAATATACTGCAGGGTATTTTGGCTCATAAAGCTAGGTGAGGTGTGTAGGAACATGACAGTGACACCTTGAAGGGCAAAAAAAACAATCATACCATCACGCTAATCTGCCAAAACACATCTACCATAATGGCCCACAGACCTTAATCATGCTTTTGTACTAGTTGCTGGATGGGATTATGGAATAGGTGCAAGCACATAAAGGGATTGAAGCGTTATACATATTCTGAGTTGAAGCCTCAGATGGAAAGCTAAACTTACACAAGTTGGAGACAATTTCGTTATTAATGCAGAAGCCAACAATAAAAAGAATGTAGATTTCTGAATGTCAAATGCACTAAACCTAAACACGTAGTGGAAATGGCATTCAAGGATCATTGGGGATCAAAATTCAGTAGACAAGAGGTCATTCTAACTGACAAGTACTACAAATATATTGGCGAAGGTAGGTCATTCTAACTGACAAGTACTACAAATATATTGGCGAAGGTAGCGTTGTTAAGCCACATGCCAGATACGAACTGTTATTCACATTTCGTAATATCTGCAAATGTGGAATTTCTTGCTGATTTAGGTGAAGATAATGTCTACCATTTACCTATAGCATCACTTGAGCATATCATGGATTCCTTGCCACGACCGGATTCTGAACATTAGCCTTGGCAGCTCCAAGGCAAGCAAGAAGAAGGCTGAAAGAAAAGAAGACATAAAGGCTATGTGGAAGAAGGTAATAGCTAGAAAAAAGAAAACAGTTGCGAGGAAGGTATCTATAAAGAAGGTAGTTGGAAGGAAGGTTGGGAAGAAGAGGGCAGCTGGAAAGAAACGTAAGACAATTGCAAGGATTCCTAAAGCCAAAGGAAATTCAGGTTTTGTAGTCATTAGGTTGTGAATTCTGGCATGCTATTACATTTTCATATGCTTGTCAAAGATTTTGTAATTCATTCATATTATTTGGGCAGTCAATACAAGGAAGTAATGTCTTCATGAACAAGGTCTTATTTAGTAGGAATGCATACAAGGTATCACTATGTTATGTTATTGTAGCTTACGTTATATATTGCAGCAGATATATGAGCAGGTCAAGCGTTAAAGGTTGTATTTTCTTTGTCTCATTACACCCTGCAGGTCTTCCGTACAATAGACATTAAGAAATAGACTTCAAATACAAGTAATGTCTTCACAAACGAGTCTATTTGTTCTAAAAGTTGATACTGAAGCTGATTGGTTTGTTAAGTATTTATGAGATGCTCTTCTTTTCTACATTGTTGCGGCATACAGGACTTTTCTCAGCCAGTCATACCTTTGGGTTGGAAATAAGCAGTAATCTACTGAAGAAGTTAACTTTTATCAGTCTATATTTTAACTGTAGGATAATGTTCAATGCAAGTTATAGGGAATAAGATGTTATAGAAGGTAGATATTCATCATCAACAACTGTTCTGGAAATGAATATTCATCACTGGAAGTTTCAAAATGTCAAACACAATTGGGAATATCAGAGCAATTTTGCAGAAGTTTCAAAAGAAGAAATGAAAATTATTGAGGTAATCTGTTCATAGAAACTCGAAACCTGAATGGTGCATTTGCGTAGTAGAGCCATTTGAGTGTATGTGTTATCTTTTGGTCTCTTATCTAGACCACATACAAATTGGAATCATAAAAACCCTTTAATTTATGATGGGCCGATTGCATTCAAATGATTTGAGCTCAGAGTCTGAAATCCAACGACAATGAAGTTGAGGTAGCAGAGAATCGGTTCCCAGAGGGAATTTGTATGGACCTAATCGATCAATCCACGGGAGTGATTGAAGTTGGAGTTTGTAGACGATTTGCTACAGTGACAACCAGCAAATTGCTACAGTAAATGTCGATGTTGAATTTCGTTCTTTATTTTGGATGTCAAATTTGGATTTTCCCATTGTAATATGAATTTTGATCTTGAACTTGGATGTTAAATTTAAATTTGCATTGCAAAATCGTTGGACAATACATTCGACTACTAAGGCTTTGCAATAGTATGCCTTAATTTTTTTTTTTTGGAAGAACTGGATCACCAATATATTAAAAGAATGGTAATGTTACAAATCGAGTGAGGAGGAAAAGAGGACTGCCCCAAATAGACAGCAATGCCTCAACACTCCACAACAGACCCACAAAGAACTGCATCTCTAATGCTGTACAAACCGCCCATCACCATCCACAATACCCAGGAAGTCCCGCCAATCTGAAATAGCTTATACCTGAGTCGAGGAACAAGAGAGGCCGAAGGCTGCTAAATCCCCTGAAAGATCCACAACCGCCGCCGCTTCCAGATCAACCACACCAGCCAAGCCACACACAAATGCAAGGCTTGCTTCCTCAAGAGGGGCCAGGCACCAGGATACAAATGAAGCAATAACTGCTGGCTAGACAGCCTGACCTGAAACAAAGCCCTCACCCAATCCCAGGCAACCTGCAAGTGAGGCCATAAGACCAGACAATGCTCCACCGACTCACTCAAGGTGAAGGCCACAACAAGGGCCTTAAATATTCTTGGCGTGGGTAAACTTAAAGTTTGATGCAAATTAGAAAAAAATAAAATTCCAATTAGCCCATAAAATACCATGTCTCAGCTCGTGCAAAACTTAAAGATGGGACCTGTTTAACGTTTATACTTGGCACCTCAAGTGGAAAGCCATGTGTTGCTATACCACAAGGACATGAAAAATGTGTACATAATCCAATGTACAAATATGTATATATTGAATACGAAATTTTAAAGATGGGACATGTTTATCGTTTATACTTGGCACTTCAAGTTGAAAGCCATATGTTCCTATACCACAAGGTCGCAAAAAATGTGCTGCACAATCAAATATACAAAGATGTACAAGTTGAATATGAAATTTCTACTTAAGACCTTAGGAATGCTAAGACCTAGACCTGAGAGAATCACTGCCGCACTGTTTCCCATTTTATTGGAAGCATGAAGATCAAATTATGGACTTAAATTTCACATTGTGGATGACTCTTTTATCACGTCCAAACTTTATATACAACATAAATCCTATTCTAAATGCAAGATACATTTAATGACAAATGTTGCTTTTCAATAGGACTTGTGGATGGATATAATATACAAATAATGTTTGATATTTTCCATGCATGTTCCAATTGAGCTCAAGCTTGGATGTAATGTAGAAGAGGGATGATGTAATAATGTAGAAAAGTGATGATGTACAATTGATGCTGCTCATGAAACCGAAGCCAAGTTTTTAATGCCACTGACACCATCTAGTTCTTGTATACCATCGCCACATGAAGAAACATACATCTATTAGATAGACATTAAAATTTTCAACTACTACTTTAAAAGACATTCATTTGGGCTAAACACGTGTGACCCTATAAATTACTCACCTTCTAGTTCTTCTCTTTTGCTTCAATGTTGGTGAAGATTATGCTATCATTGTCCAACATTAAAATTTGTGATCAGTTAACCCATGGATTTACCTCTTGTTACCTTTATGGCAAGGCAGCAAGAGACCTTTCAGTAAAAGATGCTGCCATGATTACAGTTGCGCAACAAGGGAATCTGGGTTTAAAATGGTTGAATTGAGTCACATGATGATCGTTTGATGAGCAAAGAACTTTCTACTCGCTACAAGCCAGACCTGGTATATTCTATAGATTTTTATCATCAAATTGTTCTTTCTCCAGATAGACTAGTAGCTTGGCCAATTATGCTAGTTAATTGAAATCTCATAGCAGGTTCTGCAAGGTCAGATCTACCACAGTGAGAAAACCTCATGCTGAACTGAAATTTCAAGAGACAATGAAACAACAATTTTGCATGGGCAGTGTACTGAGCCAAAAACAAAAGAACAGGGCGAGAATGGTAGATAAAACTCGATTTTTTATTCATCATCAATAACCAGTTTAAATACATCAACTCTTCATAGATCAAGCCCAAAACTGTGGAGCAGTTTGTGCTTTATATAAACTCTTCAATCGTAAAATGAACAAAGAAAAGAAAAATAGAAACCTATTTTATCAAGGTATTTGCAACCATTTCTCTATTCGGACAGTAAGATAACTTCAAAATACCTGTGTTATGCCTACATCTATGTGAATTTGCAATTCAATGGCCAGTCTCTGCAACCAAACTCCTGGTAAATTGCTCCAAAGTTATTTCATTGTCATCGTCTGTTTCTGTATCAGATTCATTTGCAGGCAAACGTGGGCTATCACCATGATGGGAGATTGAATTTCATGACCTGCAGGAGAAGGTAAAATAGGGTCTGGAACATGCAAAGGTAGATTGTCACCACGGAGGAGAGATTGAATTTCATCAGTTGCTGCAGCAGATGGTAAAGTAGGGTCTGTAACATGCAAAGATGGATTTCCAGGAGTGAAGTTGCAAATTGGATCATGAAAATCTGTATAACCAATTGAGTCCTGTTTCGTGCTTGGCCAATCAGCTGCCCATGTTGGAAACCACAAATTTTTTATCTGGCTAGAGTTCCAACTTGGAACTCTAAATTTGTGGTCTTGGAACTTCCAAGACTCTGCTTCACATGAACGAAAACTTATCTAGATTCTCGACTAACCTATCGTATCCAATGTACTTTCAATGCTTGTAGGAGCAATTGGCGTAGCATCTGAAGTCTGTTTCATGCTTGCAATAGCAGTTGGTTGAGCGTCCATATTCTTTTCAATGCCTGCAGTCTTCTTGATCTTTTGATTGATCCTTGGCTTCTTTACCTTTCTTTGCTTTTGTTTTATAGCAGGTGCATCATAGCTATTTGGAGGTCTGAAGCATTTTGGTACACCCCTTCTTCCACGTTTTACATGATTGCTGGCTGCCTGCTCTAATGGAGCTTGTGCAGATGGTGCTTCATCATCCCCAACAATGTCTTTTCCTGCAATTTCAGTTAGTTTCTAGTATGGACAATGAAATTTAAGGTAAGGGTAAGAGCAAACACCTTTTTCAGCAACTTTATCAACTGCTGCTTTCTTGCCCACAACATCTTACAGACCTCTCGTATTGTCTTCCACATCTGCCTACGCATTAATACAAATGCTAGGAAACACCATGCTAAATATTAAATACTTACTAAAAGCTCATTGCTCATCAGATTCTTCGTTTTCAACAACTCCCTCGTTTTCTACAATTGACTTCTTTAATTGTTTGTTATGTTGCTCTTTTGCTGCATACAAAGTATCTAGGTAACCTAGAATAATGAACATAAGAAATGAAATAAAAAACTAACCTTTCTGAGGGCTTGCCATGGATCGGGTATGTGGTAATCTCTTCACTTGTAATTTTTGAGGAGATTCAACATCTTCATCATTATTATAACTACATGCACCTTTAGTGGATATCTTAGTATATTCTTCATCCTCAACATTAGGGAGAAAATTGAGATAACCCAGTTCTAAATACAAGTCTGTTGGCAACTATCTTGCAAATATTACATTGCAAGTTTTACATGCACTTTTGAACGCACCATAGGTGGAACTTGTGTCCACATTGGAGCTGTACATGCACGACAAAATTGACACTAAATGCCATGCCACATACTACGCATCCACTCTCTCCGTCAACAAGTGTCCAATTACCAGGAGAAGTCTGATCAGTGTGGTGGTAAGGATGAAGGATTCAAATGCTGCAGGTTTGCTAGTTTCATTTTCAAGTCTACTTGATTGTCTTGCTTAAAGCAAGTGAGTGCACTTAGCCTTCTAGTCTCTGCATCTATATTTGGTCTAATGTCTGTCTCCTGTTTTTTCTTCAAAATGGTGAGCAGAGAAAGATCTAGTGCACATTCTTCATCTGATTTTTTTCTTCATCATTTGGACAAAGCTCCCTCAAACTTTCCAGATCTCTCTTAATTTCCAGTATGTCTAATTGCAGCTGCAAGGTCATATCCTTGCAAAATTCCATTGACTCTAACCAATTTTGTTTCCTTTTCTTTCAGATCATGCTCTAATATAGCAAGTTCATCATTGAAGACATTCAAGTTTGCCTCTAAGGCTGAAACAGAGAGAGCAATATTCTTCAAATTAATTTCCTCCATATCAGTTTTGTTTTGGGTATTTCTCTGTGAAAGTTGCATCCTATTTCATGCAAATCTACCCCAATTCACCACGAATGTTGTAGGATGAGCAAGTGCCATTGCAGTGTGCTGCCATGCAAAAGCTCTAGCAAATTGTCCTAGATTCTTTAATTTTTAAGCCTTTCTGATAAACCTTATACACCAAATCATATAAATCATCTGCAAATTCTGGCCTTTTCTGGTGGAGTTTGATCTTATTGTGTTACTTCACAATTCCACACACTAAGAAAGTCAGATGTGGGGCAATCAACTCAGCTTAAAGTTTCTGAATCTCTCCCTTCATTCCGAAGCAATCTGTAAACTTGGAACTCCTCAAAAGTGCTTGCAAACCTCATTTCGACCTAAAAAATAAGGCATGTATGAGCCGAATATATGGGAAATGAAGGAAAATAAAAAATTAAAGGAAGAAATACAGGTTTAGGGTCTAGCCATCTTTTTGTGCGTTTTGGGCAGTCATTTGATCCATAGAAATGCAACTACGGTTTGATATAGGCGCTGAGATCATGGCCATTTGGTGAATCATGTCAAAAGACTCCCTAGATAATTAGGGCAAGTGCAAGGCCTATCTAGGGTCACATCAGAGGCCTGTCTGCTGCACAAGGAACGTGAAGGGCATGCCGGGAACGAAAACTCAAAAGAAATTAAGAGATCCAACGGCTATTGTTAAAAATCGATGAGGTGGCCTCCCAGCTACACACTTTGACCCTATGATAGCATCATAGCAATGTGTCTAAGTTTCATTATTCAAGTAGTATTGGTTTTATTGAGAGGGCCCCCTTGACTCCTTGATGGACTCTAATGTTGTTGCTAATGTGGTGGAGCGAGAGGAAGGAAGGAAGGAAGGAAGTATATTTTAACGTCGCGCCACAAAGGCAGCATCGAGAGGACATGCCGATTTTCATAGAGCCAATATAACTGCATTTTACAGAGCACTGTTATGCCTAGTTCTAAAAAAAAAGAGAGATCTAGGCATTCATGCTACAAATAATACGATTTCCTTCCTGATTCCAGAGATACAAACGCCTCTCCTGCCACAGAAATATGCCTTCAGATTCGTGTGATTGATGAAAGAAGATATTAAGTTTCTGATTTTGCATTATCCTGAACCATATAAATACACGCTTATGAATGTAATATCTAAAGTGGTTTCTAGTGTTTTTGGAAGGACTAAGGGTGGTATACATTTAAGAAAGTATCAACCGTGGTGGGATGAAGATTGTGCACAAGCTAGACGTGACTTTTACCAATCAGATGCAAGGCTAGAGGCTAGGAAGAAATTTAAAAAGTTCACAAAAAGGAAAAAAGCAATTTGGGAAAAGGAATGGCAAGAGAAACTTGTACATGAACTCCAGTATTTTCCCAAGGATTTTTGGTCTAAACTGAACCCACCTTTATCTGCTGCAGGAGATTTTAGTAGACACGAGCTACTAGCCTATGCCCGCGAGCTATATACAATGCCAGAGGCAGTTCCTATGGATGTAGTGCCTGGACTTGCCAGACATATTTAATGCTGAGGATGTAAAATCATATTTGCAAAAGATGGCGAATGGAAAAGCTCATGATACTGATGGCTTTGTTGTTGAGATGCTTAAATGGGGAGGGGAAACTCTTCATGCTAAAGTGGCCGAGTTGTTTAACTTGGCGCTTAATGTTGGTTTTCCTAACCAATGGTGCTTGAATAGGATTGTAACTATCCTAAAGGCTAAGGGGTAAGTGGCTGGAGATCCAGCTTGTATTCAGAATTATCGCACTATTATGTTTAGTAGTGCTATGGCTAAACTCTTTGGGGCTATACTTGAGAAGAAAATTTCAGGTTGGGCTGACATGCAGGGGGTTCGAGCCTTAGGCCAAGCAGGTTTTAGAAAAGATCATTCCATTGTGGATCATCTAGTGACTTTGCGCGTCATGGCAGAGGGAGCTAAGGGTGCAGCCCATGCATTATACTGTTGCTTCGTTGATTTTACGAAAGCATTTGATAGAATGCCCCGTACACAATTAGGAGCGCGTTTGGAGAAATTGGGAATACCAATTCCATTAAGAAAGGTAGTGGCACGGTTATACGAGAAGGTCTTGGTGGAACTTACCCCGGGGGTTTCACCTATTGTAATGGGGATACGCCATGTGCGTTAATAGGGTCAACAAAAACCCCTCCGTATACGTCTTATCCAGGGTTCAAAAAATCCCTTGTCGTATGTATATTACACTAGATTACCCCCCAAAAACCCCATAATTTCGTATGTGTACATACGGTTTAAGTCCAAAAAAACCCATCTCGATTAACGCATATGGTATATACATCCGAAACTATGTGAAACCCCCGGAGAACTTACATTCCCGCTAGATGGCTTAGAGAAGGTGGAGAGCAATATTGCGGTGAAGCAAGGGTGTCCTCTGTCACCCACACTTTTTGGCCTTTTTATTGATGAGCTTGAGGCATGGTTGATAGATGCAGATGTGGGAGTGGAGGTTGGTGATTATCTTCTGAGGCTTTTGCTTTATGCTGATGATGTGATACTTGTTTCTAGGACGGAAACAGGTTTGCAGCGTTTGCTATATGTTGTTGAGGAGTTTTGCAGAAAAACTGGCATGAAAGTGAATAAAAGCAAGACAAAAGTTATGATTGTTGGCTCTCGAAAATCAGTAGTGATGCATTTTGATGGGGAAACCTTAGAACATGTTAAGCAGTACAAATAGTTGGAGATTGAGTTTACTAATGATTACAGATGGTCAGTGGGGGTAGGAAACGAGTATCTGAAGGCCTCCATGCATTGTATTTTTCTCTTAGTCTGTGGCGAAACATTTGGCGTTGGTCTCTTAGGAGGCTTATGTTCAAAGTGATGGTGCAGACAACCCAGGAGGTTCACCTTTATAGAGGTGGTATACGTCATCTGTGTTCCTGAAGTTGGAAAAAACCCCCCCTTATAAGGATTCCCACCAAGGAAAACCCCCCTTATACGGTTTTATATTTTCTTAAATTTTATACCCCTACCTTAGATTTGCCCCCTAATGTTTTGTTGATTATGCTAATCCTGCAGCACTTGTGGTCTAAAACTTCATGTCTTCATGTACCCCTTCCCTTAAATTTACAAATTTAAAACTAAAAAAACTTAAATGGAGCCTTACATATACGTACG
>JAANSK020253330.1:0-13030 GCA_011763485.2 Isoetes engelmannii
TTTGAAAAATCGGGTAAGAAACTAATTTCGAGTGTCAATGGAATCACGAAATTTCCATTTTTAATGAAACTTTGCTTAGGGCAAACATGTAGACAACATGTTGAGAAGTTTTAATATGTTGAATGCAAATCCAGTGTCAACTCCTTTGGTACCGGGTCATAGATTGACAGAAGAAAAATCCATGTCAGAAGAAGAAATATATCAAATGCAAGATGTGCCATATCGTGCACTAGTTAGATGTCTATTATATTTATCAAACAACACGAGGCCAGATATCTGTTATGCAGTGAATGTGCTAAGTAGAAGGTGTCATAACCCTACTATGGAACACTGGACAACAGGTAAAAGAGTTCTTAGATATCTGAAAAAGACTCAAGATTATGGCATTACTTTTAGTACAACAGATTTGATTCTGCAAGCATTCAGTGATGCTGATTGGGGAGGTGATTTAAGTAGCAGGAAATCAACTCCAGGTTATGCAATATTTTTAGGTGGAGGAGTAATTTCATGGAGAAGTAAAAGACAAAGTGCCATAGCCATGTCTACTGCAGAGGCTGCAGCTTCCTCTCTTCTTGCAAAAGAGATTAGTTGGTTAAGAAGATTATTAGGAGAGTTGAACTGTTCACAAAACGAGCCTACTAAAGTATGGACTGATAATCAGAGTTGCATACAGATTGTGAAAAATCCTGTTGATCATGAGAGGACGAAGCACATTGAATTGAATATTCATTTTCTCAGGGACTTGGCCAGCAAAAATTATATTCAAATGTGTTATATGAACACTTCAAATCAAGTGGCAGATATTTTCACTAAGGCATTAACAGAAGGCAAGTCCATTCAACACAAGGAAAATTTGATGGTTACCTAATTATATGATGAAGGAGGAATGTTGAAGTTTCATCATATAATAAGTTGAGCAGACTGAACAATTCACTGAGGAGATTACCCAGGTAACCTATTCTAGTTATACAGCTGATACCATAGAAGAATATTTGTACAGGTTATACAAATAGGTATTATCAAATTTGGGAGTGCATACATGAAGGTATTAGCACGTCCCTTTATATGGTAAGTGACAATGGTCAAAATACTAAGTATATTATTAGGCGGGTTTAATGGTATTGAAGCCAAATGAGCATTTAAAATTGGAAGTATCAAACCGTCGGGCTGAAACATCTCCATAACCGTCGAGCCTGTGTATAAAATAAGCTCGGATCGAGCTAAACAATTGTACAGTTGCAGAGCATTGTTTCTAGCAGGATTAATCGTTCTAATACATTTGTTAGGCGATCAAATCCCTGGTTTGTTTTTCTCTCAGTTCCATATGAACAGAGTCGAGCACTATTCATTTTTGCTTAAGTGTCTAACCATTGAATATATTGGCTATTATATGATCATTGAAAACTTGAAAGTGCCATTTGGAGAATTAAGGGATAACTAGATCTTGAAGTTTGATGCTCTTGGTTCGAATTGTCTATTGAGAAATTGTGGAACTAAGTTGTCTTATATACTCTAATATCCAACAGTTTGAGCAATTTGGGTGTGCATCTCCTCTGCCAATCTAGCGATTCGAGCTGTGTTGCTCTCTACCATTGCCTAAACCTCTTTCCAGTGCTCCTCAGGTGTTTGGTATGGCGGCGTTGATGCATATGTGCGGCTTATTGTCAGGCTGGAATATATGTCATATGCCTGGCGAGCCATGTGCGTTGCATGAGACTTTGCTCGTGCCTCCATTTTGAGTGTGTACCTGTCAACTTTTCTCGTGGTATCTTGTCTACGGTTGGGGATGGCATCTATGCATTCTCTCAAGATAAGTTTTGCTGCCATGTCAGCCCTAGGTAAAGGGGACTGTGTGCCAGCGCCATCTACATGCATTTCATTGGTGGGGTGGAGGGACTCCGAGCTCGTCTGGCTCCTCTATCACTGGAGAGAGTATTTTCCTACAGACGCTTGTCTAAAGCCTCCAAGCATTATGATCACACCCACCTCTATTTATAGACTCCTTACAAACAGCTGTCTGGAAGCCTTTAAGTACGCATGAATCACCCGCAGTCTTTCTTATGTTACCTTACAGTCACATGTCTGTAACCTGCTGATGCAAGAAGTGTGAAAGCTTCTAAGTGTCAGAATGACTAGTGGCCTTTATCTCCTTATAGACGCTTGTCTGAAAGCCTCCAAGTGTCAAAATCCCATGCAACCTTGGTCACCTTACACACGTCTGTCTGAATGTCTCCAAGTGCCAGAATCATGCACAACTTCTATTGCCTTACATACACCCCTCTGAAAGCCTGCAGGTGTGAGAATCGCGTGTAGTCTCTATCACCTTACAGACACCCATGTTGTCTCATAGCCTCCATCATGCAAATGTATGAATCCTAAGTGATTGGAAGGCAGTAAACCCTCTTAAACTCGCCTAGAACCGTATACCTTCTAGGCCTTCAAAATTAGATTGTAAATTTGATATTTTCCCTTTCAAATCTTAGCCAAACAAGTGCAAATTATATGCTCATGAAATTAACACAAAAAAGGCTTTCCAATGATACCATTTTCATCCAAAACAGAGATGTATATCAAGAGCTATGAAGAAAAGTATGCACTGAGAAATTGAAAACCATAAAACCAGACTAGAAGTATGTTGTTTTTGCTCAGAAATCTTGGCCAAACACATATAAATCTTATACTATTGGAATTATCACCAAACAACCTTTCCAAAGATATAAATTTCAAGCAAAACAGAGCTGCAGACCAATAGTTATGAAGAAACAAATGCAGTGCTCCACAACACAACTAAGAGAACTGAAAACCGAAAACCCAGGCTAAAGTCTGCTGTTTTTGCTCTGAAATCTTCGCCAATCACAAGGAAATCAAATATCCTTGCAAGGGGCTCTGAGAGAGCTCTCTAATGGCACAAATTTCATGAAGAACAGAGTTACAGAAAGCTAGTTATGAACAAAAATGTAACATCGACTTGGAAGGGAAGGTACAGGCCAGGAAACTGTTGATTTGCAGTCGAAACCTTATTCAAACACATGCAAATGACATACAAACAGAAAGATATCTGAGAGAGCTTTCCAAACGTCAATAAATTTCAGCCAAAATGAGTTCAAAATCTCTAGTTATGATGTAATGGACCCATGGGAGACCGCTCGAGTAGATCTTGGCGTGGCATTTTTTGATACCATCATAAGAGGGTGGGATGGATTTCCCATAAACATCTGGATGTTTTGGCCAGTTGGTCAGGGCGGGATGGTTAAGGAACGTTGGTATCAGAGCATGTCTCGAGTTCGAGTCTCCATAGGTGCCTATATGCCTGTGTAATTTGGTAACCTTGGTAACCACTAAGTTAGTGGTATACTGGTTAAGTCATGGTCTTGGATGCTTGAGGACGAGCATATCTCTAGTGGGAGAGATTGTAACGGGCCTATGGTAGACGGCTTGAATATTCGATCCTTGAATGTGCCTGTGGGACGTTCCTGAGACACCGGCATAAATGGGTAGAAGCAACTACTCATAAACGTCTATACGGTTTTGCCCAGTTGGTTAAGGGCATGCCAGTTAGGAACGTCACAGTACAATACTGTAACGTTCCTTAACCACCCCAGCCTAACTAACTGGCCAAAACATCCGGATGTTTATGGGAAATCCATCACACCCTCTTATGGTAGTATCAGGAAACGCCACGCCAAGATCTACTCGAGTGGTCTCCCATGGGTGCTTATATGCATGTGTAATTTGGTAACCTTACTAGTTCCACGAAAATGCTAAACAAGTGCATTTGGCATGACCAATTGTAAGAGCTCCGCTTTGTGGCAATTATTCTGCTTTCCAACCTGTCGTCGCTTATTGTTAGAACAAGCATCCCTTCGAGGTAGATATTTTTAATCCTAGACAGTAATGGTCTTGTTGTGCTATGTTCTTGTATTGAGTCCCATACATTTCGACACCTGATAAGTGGAAGGGGGTTGTATATATGCTGCCTAGAAGATGGTATTATAAATACTCTGGTCTTTGCCAAATTGTCCCGCATTCCAGTGTCGTGCCAAAAAGTACTCAGTGCATCCATGAGATGTTTTTGCGAAGAGAGTTTGTATCTTGTGTTGCTAATAGTCGAAGGCTTGTCGGACAATGTCCGAGATGCCCATATCATTATCATTAACACAGAAGTCCCTATCCGACCATGCCCACCACCTCTCCTTACATCTTGTTCCTTACATGGCGTAAAAGCCCACAAAGGCATTTTATACAATATACACGTAATTATATTTTTATGTTTTGTGAAGTGATATTAATGCAAAAAAAGGTTTTTTTTTTTTCTTCTTTTGGTTTTGGGGGGGGGGGGATGCTAAAGCAATTTAATTAAACCCATGAGCATGATAACATGGTGAAGTTGCAGAAGCGAGAAGGTCTATCATAGAATCCCATGGCTATTTGCTTATGTTTTCTAAGAATTTCAACTAGGAATTCAATGACTTGAAGATCCTATGGGCCAAGTTAATTTGGTTGAGGTGGCTTAACACAAGATTACTTAAAATTTGAAAATTTGGGGTTGGCAAACCTTACCTTGCCCTCTTATGTTTTAGGATATACTTGCACTTTTCTTCACACGTGGGGTTTTTTCCTCCCACGTGGGGGTTTTTTCATCCCGGCAGTAGGGATCCACTGTACAGTTATATTGTTTGTTTTTTGGGTGTTGGGCTTGGGTGTTGATTGTTCTCTGCATGTACGGTCTCATAGGCCTTTGGCCTCTGTGGACGTTAAAATATACTTCCTTCCTTCCTTCCTAATTTGACCCTTGGAGAGCTGATTGCAAGCACATACTTCTCTACTAAAGATTCATAACGTTGAAACTTATGTTGGATTAACAAACTACCTTATGAAACAACTTATCTCTACTAAAGATTCATAACGTTGAAACTTATGTTGGATTAACAAACTACCTTATGAAACAACTTATAAATCAGTAACCTTTGCAAAGACTAGTGCTGAGTGATAATTGTATACATAACATAAATTAAAAAAAAAAAGAATAAAACAAGGATTGCGTTAGGAGCATTATTGATGGAAAATGACAAGAACCAAAAATTTGCTTATTATAAACTGGTTAAAAAGATACAAGTTAAATAATACTGTAGCTAGTGACACTACCTATGATGGTTGCTGATACAAGGGTAGAGAAAAGATTGGAACTGAAGTTGCTACATCAAGATGAAGATTGATGTTGAGGAGGAGGATAATGTGTTATAAATTGCATGCAGTATGGTGGGTAGCCACAGGATGAATATGCAGGATATGGTTAGGGGTAGAAAGGGACCGGCGGTGAGGGCATGTCGGATAATAAGATTGGAATCAATAAATTTGGGGAGAAGTTGAGGAACTTGGAAGATCATGAGGATGATCATTAGACACCATAGTTGGGGTTGGGGACTAGCTAGTATGAGCTTGACAATCAATGCAAAATGTCCCAGTGAACAGAATATACCTACATCTAATGCAAAAGTTACTAGTTTTAAGAACACAGTAGAATGTAACACATTTCCAAAAAATCCTCCGTTTTTATCCACATCCAGGATGTAAAGGTACCTCATAGCCTGTTCTCTCAGATGCGGTAGCAAGGCCCAGAAAAGCTCAG
The DNA here is from genome assembly GCA_011763485.2 of Isoetes engelmannii. NCBI lineage: Eukaryota > Viridiplantae > Streptophyta > Lycopodiopsida > Isoetales > Isoetaceae > Isoetes > Isoetes engelmannii. The sequence goes on from JAANSK020253330.1 coordinate 5,630, forward strand.
ACGGTGTGATCCAACCCAGTGAGGGAATTTGCAATGTTGCATGCCTATTTTGAGCACTTTGGCCTGTCAAATTTTGCAAATCGAAAATATGCATTGCAAATGAAAAGTCAGGTTATGGAGTTTGTTGGTCACGAGGACATGCACCTAAAATTGGTGTCTGTTATATGAAAGGCACCATTATAATAATTATTTGTCATTTTTATTAGATTTATTTATCTACCTTGAAGTTCTTTAGTCTAGCATCTTATGCAGTAAGTTTGGCTAGTCGCCAAATGCTTTAGTGCCATGATCTACTTGCACGTTGTAACATGACATGAACAGATCAGGTCGTCTTCACACTCAATGGTATGGGGTATTCCAATATCATATACTTGAATGGCCACATGGCGAGACATAATTAGTCACCTGACTAGAATTGCACATACATGATCTTTCCACAAATAACCGGCTGTGGAAATCGAAATTCCAGCTATGAAACTAAATCTTCCAATGCGCTGCTTCTGCGGATGTTCTAGTAAACAACAGTTGCCATCCAGTTTGAAGATTTGAACTTTAAATGGGATGGAGTCAAGCGCTCCCTAACCATTCGGGAATTCGAAATATTGATGCTTTCAGACTTGTAACCGAACAAGGAGTTCTGAAACATTATGCCCATCTCGAAGACCATCGTCTCCAAGTACAAGGACCATATTTCCAGGTAATTCATGCTGGATTGTTTGGCTGCCCGGATTTGGATTCCCTTGCTTTTGATCTTCGGGATTGTGGATCTAGGAAAAAATTATCTGCAGGAAAGAAATTGCATGCTCAAATTGTTAGTCATGAGTACCAGGGTGATAGGTTTTTGAGTAATCTTCTTGTGGAAATGTATGGCAAGTGTGGAAGTTTGGAAGATGCAAGACAGGTTTTTGAGAAAATGGGAGAACGCAATGTCTTTTCATGGAGTATTATGATTTCAGTTTATGTCCAGCATATGCCTGGGAAGGAAGCATTCTTATTGTTTAGAGCCATGCCTGAGAGTGGTATTGATCCCAATAAGATCACATTCATTACTATGCTTAATGCTTGTAACTGTCATGCAGATGTTGTAGATGGCAAAATGATGCATGCTCAGATCATTGAATATGGATTTCAGAAAGATATTGTTGTAAGTACTGCTTTGGTTTCCATGTATGGCAGATGTTGTGGTCTGGAATATGGAGAGGAGGTCTTTAACCAAATGCCGCGAAGAAATGTGGTATCATGGAATGCCATGATTGCAGCCTGTGTCCACAATGGGCACTGTGAAAAAGCTCTGCATTATTCTCAACAGATGCACAAGGATGGAGTAGTGCCAGATGAAGCGACATATGTGACCCTTTTGGAAGCATGCACAAAGATTTCTGCCCTAGCAGAGGGAAGGGATTTACATGCCAGCATAGTCAATAGTGGATTGGAATCAAGCATGGTTGTAGCCAATGCTCTAGTTGATATGTATGGAAAATCTGGAAGCATACAAGATGCAAGAAGGGTGTTTGTAAAAATGCATAGAAGAGATGTAATTTCATGGAATGCTATGCTTGCAACATATGCCTGGCATGGGCAAGGCAATGAAGCTTTGAGTCTCTTTCAATATATGCAACAAGAAGGTGTAGTTCCAGATAAGGTAAGCCTTCTTGGCATTCTTTCAGCTTGCAGCCGCCAAGGCTTACAGCCTCAGTGTCTTCATTGTTTTACTTGTATGAGACAGGTGTATAGAATTACTCACACGTTGGAGCATTATGGATGTGTAGTTGATCTTCTTGGACGTGCAGGACTATTAGATGAAGCAGAGGACCTTATCAATAGCATCTCATGTAGTCTGTCAGCAATGGTATGGATAATCCTGTTAGCCGCATGTCGAAACCATGGGGAGCTGCAGCATGGAAAACGTGCTGCAGAATGCGCATGTGTATTGGACTCCAGCAGTATTGTGCCATATGTTCTACTTGCTAACCTATATTCTCTTCGTAATATGTGGGAGGATGCAGCAAAATTAAAGAAAGTAATCCAAGAGAAGTGCACAAAAGAACTTTCAAGTCCTGGTTTACAAGTAGGTTTTTGGATGCACAGGTTTCTTGATGATTGGGTTTGATGGTTGACAAAAGATAATTTCAGAATGAGCATATGAAAGATGACGACAATGACACATAAGCTAATTACATTTGATCAGGCTCAAGGTCACGACTATGCTTTTTATGTCTTAGATGCAACAGAAAGAGAAGCATCCCATCATTAGAAAGTTATTTAGGGATGTGTTGAGCTGCCTACTGTAGATTTTCTACAGTATCTGTACATGTAAAATTGAAGAAAGCCTGACACATAATAATTTTCTTTTAAGAATGTAAGAAGATACCCTGCAAGAGACCACCTTGCTCATGTGTCTGACAGCATATCCACGGTTACAAAAATTTCTCTTATCATGGATGTCGTACTGATAAAATGTCCTTTTTCCTACCCTTTTAAAGTTCTCAATTCTGGCTGTTCTGAGTTTGATCTCTTTGTTAGGACCATAAGCCCATTTGCCACCACTATCTTGTGAGCATAAGCAGAAACTTTAACTGTTTCAACACCGTGATCAGCTGTTTCAAAAGTTTCAACAGGTAATAGACACCCAAATTTTTGTCAAAGACATCTGTTTATGACCAGAAATGAGGGCTTGACCATATTATTTACGGTTGGTTACAGATGTTTCTGATGGAAGAAAGATTGCAAGAACGTTTCATGGATGGGCATGCCTAGCTTAGGGTGGGATCACACCACCGCATGGAGAAGATGTTCATTTTTTACTTTTGGGCAGGGCAATCCAGCGACGATGCCACATTAGTGGCCGCCCAAGATTGCCACATCGTTTTTTAATACCACGTTAGAATTTGCCATGTCGTTATTCGCGCCATATCCAGTCTTGTTGCCTCCATGTGGTTATTCGCGCCATATCTATACCACAGCTATCTGCTTATCTTTCAGGTATGTTCTTCAAAGTTTGCTGGCCAAATCTATGTCAAGATCGTTAGTGAAGCCTATAAACGTAACAGTTTCAAATTTTAGCAGAATGGATGATGAGCCTCCTCCAATACATAGTGATAATTTGCAAGTGGTAATGTTTATGCTAAGTAATCTAGGTGCAGCTATTTTGCTGCTGAGGCTTAGCTAATCCTTTGGTAATAATTTAGTAATCCTTTGTGTTCTCTAATATCTGCACTATGTGAGCAGAATCATTTTCAAGCAATCTTTAAACTCAGTTGTCCAGGATTTAATGGGAAACTCTTTCACAACTACAGGTACGTTGCACCATACTGCCCTTTCCATAACCTTCCTTTCTCTGTGATTTGAGTATTCAATACTGTGCTCAGCTAGTAGCAAAAGTGAGTCTGCTTCTAACATTGGAACCAAACCTGTAACTACTCCAGGAAAACTTCTAAGAATTTTGTTCCTAGACTTAGAAACCCATTTAGATAGAGTTTGCCACTTATATAACTTTTCAATTTTGAGATTCTCATATTCCATTCTATGTAGCAATTTAAGCTTGTCTGGTTCACAACCCTATGAAGAGTGTTGATGAATCTGCTGCTTAGAAAATCTGCTGCTTAACAGCATCTAGGGACCAAGCTTCAAGAGTATGGGCAATTAAATGGTTCATCACCTGCTTGTACATTCTAACATTATCGACTGTCTTGCGGAACACTTTCTAGAATGATGGCAGCAACAACACTGGAGAATCTGAATCCAGGCAATAGCGAAAAAGTTGCATGCCCTTTTTTTAAACTCTCACGAGCTCCAACACCACTGCCTTTACGCAAAGTCTGATTTCGTTTCTTCATAAAATGCAGCTAGCCACCACTCCTCTACATATCCTTTTACTAAAGTCTCTCAGGGATTTGAACACACAAGCCATTGGTTAAGATTAATCATGTTGCTGCTTATAACAAGGTGGTGTGACCACAAGGAAGCAGATACATAACACCATGGAAACACGGTTTTTTTTCCAGCATATCCATGAGCAAGAGATGTTCTCATTTTGAATTGCATTTGTTTGAACCTCTTTTTTATGATTCTGCCTAGACATAATACCAAACAGTAAAAAGTCTGTGTTTGATTATTTTATTGCTTGTGTTGAGGCAAATAGGGACAATGAGAGAGATGTTACAATACTATATGGTATGAGAAATTCTGATTCACATCCAGCACGAGCAATCTTCCATTTCTTTAAAAAGGGTTAGTTTGCACATATTCAGTCATGAGCTCTAGCTATTTGATTTTAGGAGGCAGTGAGGCAGTAGCGTGGCATTCGTGGTTGCTATTTGGAGATAATTCGTTTGATGTATATTTCTAATGATCCTAAATTTTGGCATGTTTCTTGGCAGCTCCTACATTAACAATCTTATGCACCAAAGTGTATGAACGATGAGTTGAATATGGGCTCCATGTTCAAGTGGAGAATGATTTTACTTGTTGAAAGCAATCACAAGCAACTGGAGAAATAGTCCATCTCAGTTTCATACAGTTTGTCATTAGAATATAGCAGAGACTTTGTAGAACAGTATTTTGGAGGAAACCTCCAGAAAACCCCAATGGTTACCATATCAAAACTTTCTTCCTCTGTGGTTATATGTATCAAAATAAAACTAGTTGTTCCAACGGATAGAATAATAGTGACAAACGAAGAATGGGATTTGAACCCCCTGCCATGACACGGCAGTACCAATCCAAGGGCAGCACGAATACAAGAGCACCCGACGGGGATAATTTTGTACATTTACAAACTAATACACTTATTGGTACAGATCAGATGACAAGAAGTTCACATAGTTAATATACAAGCTAAAGTCTGAATTGGCTCTTGGTAGAGTAAAGAAAATAAACTGCAACGATACTTTATCATGCACTACCTCTACCTCTTTAAACCATAGTTACCCGGAACGGGACTGGAACGGGAACGTGGACCTAAAATTCGGAACGGGAACGAGAACGGATCGAAACGAAAATTTGGAACGGGAACGGCCAACATTCAAGTTTTTAAGATTTGAAAATAGTTTTGGCGTTCCCTTTACATAATGATCATCGTTCATTGTGGAACACTTAGAATTTAAAAAGGGTTCATGGACACTGATTTGTAAATGAAAACATGTTAAGCCACTGTGTAGATGCTTAGTTCTTTATAAAACATCATAATATTCAACGCTTAAAACATAGTATGACATCTGTAATTCTAAGACAATAGAAATTTAATGTAAATAAGACATAAAATAAAGCCATAGAGATGTTAGTAAGACTTCTTTCATCATATCCTTTTTTTTTTTTTTTCACTTTAAGGTATTGAAGAGAAGCTAATGACTTAATTGATGAATTGTTGAAAAGTAGTGAAGTGGAGTCAATATTTTATTGGATTTGTGTGATTTGTAACCGGCTTGGGTTGTTATTTCCTTCTTTGGTTTGCTTCCTTCTTGATTTCTCATATCATTTCTATACCGCTTGAAAACTACTGGATAGAATATTATTACAAAACCAAAACTTATCTTGGCGAAGAAGAGGAGGATATTAACATAAAACAGGAATTACAAAAAGCAAAATGCAAAACAGATAGACTAGAAGAGAACATTGTGCTTACAATGAGACGACAAGATTAGATGCTGGCTTAAAAACAAGAGAGAAGAACAATCAAGGAAACCTTTGTGTGCTAGCTCACTGCAAAGCACTAATCAAGTTATGAGGAACACTAGAAGAGCACTGGAACCAACTAAGATCTTTCTGTCGGCTGTGCCATTCCTTCTCACCCAAAGCAAAAAGCAAAAAGCAAAGAAAGGGGGAAAATGAATTAAAAACCATTGACTTTTTTTTTTTTTGGGAACTTACACGGAACGGCGTTCGGAACGGCATTCCCAATACAGATGGTCCGGAACCGGAACTTGGAGTTCCGGGAACGCAGAACCCTGGGGAACACGTTCCGGAACAGGAACGCGTTCTTTACGGCGTTGCCTACAACTATGCCTTAAACTGCAACATCACTAGAACATATGCGCTAGTAAAGTTACAAAGAATAACACACGTCCACATGAAGCTTAACTAGGTGAAATAACCACCTCCTTTTAAACTGCAACATTACTAGAAAATATACGCTAAGTTTAAAAAATGTCCATTTTCATTATTACCATACATAATCATGTAAGGCTCACAGCAAAAACATGGTTTCCTGGCTTAAGCTCAGATTTTCACTTGTGTTAAGGAAGAATTTTTAGATTGTGTGCCCCCATGTATTTCTTGAAGTAAGGAAGTTGCCACTATATCTACCTAGCACTAACTAATTTCTTAATAAGGGTAATGCAAATGTTGTTCCTGGTGATCTAGATTTTGTCATTGATGAAAGACCACACGAGGTTTTCAAAAGAGAGATGCAAATGACCTGGTGATTACCACAAAGGTCAACCTTTCACGGGCTATATGGCTACCATCACCACATAGACGAGTTTTAAATGTACCAATTACTGACATTATGAAAAGGTTGTTCAAAGAAAATGAATGCCGATTGCAAAAGAGCATGGGAAGAGGCAATTAAGGTTTTGACATAAAGTTATTCTTATGCTTAAACTCCAAAGCATAATTGACAGGAATGCAGATATGACATATGCAAGCAGCAGGACTTAGTAAAAACAGAAGGCTCAAGTAACATATGGTGCAAGCCTGTCCTATTTCTTACCGCCACCTCCAGGATCTGGTTCTGTCTCACATGACCTTATAGATGCCAGTGAACATGGCTCCCCGCCCACACATTGTCATGTTCACAGTTGCAGACATGCGGGTGCGAGACACAATATTGCGTCAGGGCAAGCAATTGAAGAGGACCACCCTGAATGTTGACTAGGATCTCACTCCGACACAGCAGGAGTCTCGCCAGCGAGATTTGGTCCAGGTCAGGAATGTCCGCCGCCAAGGCGGGGCCGCAGGATTGCTCCGAGGCAAGATGCAAATTTTTCGACCAACACCTGTTGAGGTCACAGATGTGCTACACCATATTACTGCAGCGCCCGGAGGTCCTCGTGCTGCCACCACCAGAGCTGCTACCCCTGCTGCCACTCCAGCATCTGCCACAACACCCCTTCTAGTGCTCCTGCTCCGCCAGCTCCTGTCGCCACTCCTACCTCTGTTACTTCTACTGCTCCTGCTCATGCACATCACATCACCCTCCTGCGGTCACCACAACTCGCGCATCTGCCTCTCACGCTGATAAATAGGAACTATGCCTCCGTATGGTGTCCTGGAAATGTCGTGGCTTTCCTTGGCAGAAAGGAGAAAGTTTCAATTCCATTGCAGCAAATATGGATCTCATTTTCCTTATGGAAGCATGGGAGGGCACAGGTTGCCAGACCTCCCAGGCTATCTGCAATGCTC
>JAANSK020253341.1:0-13029 GCA_011763485.2 Isoetes engelmannii
TGCTCAGCCTCCTACTTTCTGCGCTTCCCAGATCTCTACACACAGGTGAAGGCAACGACCCCATGAATGTGTCTCCATGCATCCACCTATGCGCATCTTCCACTCCCTCACACCCACATATAATAATGAAAAACACAACAAGAACATGTTTACTTGAGGAAACTCATTTATTGCACCTCCGATAGGAGCTACAATGGGATTTGATTCAGAAATACATAGAACTAAAACTAACAAGCATATTCTAGATGAACTACGTTTCAATCAATGGTGAATAGTTTGACTTGCTCTACATATGTCCGTAGTGAGCTAAGACATATTTACCTGTCAACTTGAAATGCATCTAGACAGTCTTTTAGCTTGGTATATAACAATGTATAACGGTCTTGGTGGGTATAAGTCAACATAGTTCTCACATTGAGTAAACTTCTAAAATGCATCTAATTGACCTTTTTGCTTGCTATGATAGGATCAATCCTTGTTTGAAATGCTTTCTTTAATTATTTCAATGATCATACCATACTTGCTTGAAGCATACAAAAATTCTCAAGAACATGTTACCTTTCTTTCCTTCGCATATGTGAATGAGTTTCAAACTATTTCACATGTTATTATACATAAATGATTTGACTAGTGTATTGAATGCATGCAATCAATGTAGCTAGATCACGATTCTATTGCACGGGGAACATGCATGTATCACATGCATTTTGAGGTCTTAGAGTTCCGTATTTAATATATAGATTTCTACATCAATTTCTCATCGATACTTTTAGCGCCATTCTTCTACCTTTTTTACACCACTCTTAAAGGTTATATATCCAATTTAATTGCAATTTTATGTTATGGCATGCATGAATATCTCCTCTATTTTGAAAAGGCATTTTGTCAGTGTGGGATTGTGGCTACCCTCTATTATTGTAATTCTTTGCTTCAATTTCCAAATCAACAAGCTTCATTGGAAGTTTCTAGATTATTGTTTTGTTTTTTGTCTTCTTTTTTCTCTTTATGTGTGTTAACGTATCTTATATATCTCACTAAGCTAAACGAAGTTTACATTCACTATTTCTTTTGTTTGATAATTGAGGGTTAATTGGTTAACTCATTCTGTATTACCTCTTCTTATTGCTATAGCTATGCCAAAGCACTTCCCATTGCTTCATAAGCAAGGTCGTTAGGACGCACACACAACCTCACCATCATGCATATCATACTCTCATAAATTAGTTTTTAATTGATTTAAAAATGCTATTTTTCCTCTTTCTCCAATATGGAGATCTAAGGGAACTTTGTTCTCTATCAAGGACCTAACTCAAGGGCTATGGGTATTAAAACTGCTCTTTCACCCCAAATCATGTGTATGTAGAGATAAAAAAAACTCATTCCTTATCTCCTCTTCCTCGTCCTCTATATGTAAGGAAATAGGGAATAAATAAGTTGATCAAAGTTCAAAAGCTTAGGATTGCTTCTTAAGAAATGCACCCCATTGTCTTCTTCGAATCCATCTCAACTTTACAATTATTCTATCTTCTTTGATCCCACCCTCCATCCCTAAAAGCTATATATCCATTTTATTTTAATTTTAGGTCATGTGGTACATGTGAATAAGCCCTCTATGTGGAAGAGCTATTTTGTCATACGCAACGTGTGAATCTTGCATTATTGTAGAAGGTGTGCGGTGGCTACACTCATAACCTCTTTACCATTGGAAATGTAGTAAGATTAATGAAAAACTTATCGTAAAATGTACTAAGATGAATTAAAAAATTATCTATGCAAAGAACTTTTGCTCATTTAGAAGCATTGCAGCATATTCTTGCTTCTATTTTCAAATCAAGATACTTCATTGCAAGTTTCTTACTTAATGTTCATTTTTTTTATATTATTTTTTACACGTCTACACAAACACGCCTTGACACTTCGAAGCAATTTTAGAGGGTCCACATTGCGGCCAACTAGGTTTTGTACCCCTTAAAATCGTTGGATTTGATCTACGAACACAAAAATTCACGGTAATTCAACGTGTTCATGGAGTAGGCTAGGGAAGTTGCAAGAAGTTAACAGCAGAAAGTGTGGTTTAAGGCGAACAATTTAGGCGAGTTCAATTAAATTCTTTTATGTTTATGCTTTACGCCTTTGACTTGTTCATTTAAATTCTGCAATATAATGGAATTTATAATATCTATGTTATTACAGGATTCTATAGGATTCTATACCAAGACCTGTGGCTATAGATACTAACCAAACATGCTTTTAACTAGTTTTACCATTTTCACTCATCTCATGATTGAGAGTTCATTGGTTGGTTCACAACCTAGAAAAACATCCCCAACTACGCACTGCTGAAGCACCGCCTTTGCTAGAAGTTTACACCTACCGCCCACGCCAATGCATTGGATTCCCTTAATCCCCCACGGTGTAAGACTGCAATCCCTGATTGCTATTGATCCCAGATTAAGTATTGTATCTAGTTGTTGCAGTTGCCACAAATCAACCTCTACGGTTGAAGGAAGGAGGAGGAAGATAAACTAGCCCAGATTAGCACTCAATAGCTGCTCAAAGCGTTCCTTGCAGCAACGAATTGGTCCCAGACATCAATTCTGGTCTGCAACTAAGTTCAAGATTACCAAAATCCTTAGCTTAATTCGTCGATTACTTCAGCATAAGATGGGCCCTCCCAGATAGGTCAGCAGTTTATAGGCTATGCTTGGAGCTAAACTGGCCAATTTGGCATCCCATTCACTAGGAGCTGTGCAAGTAGTGGCCATTTCCTAGCTCCATGGCTGCCGCATCTCTTAGTTCTTGCAAAAACCAGCCACGTTCTGATACTGTTAGGTGCATCCATCTATTTCGTCTTGCTATTTTCTCATTCGTCCATTAGTCCTGGACCAATGGCCATCCATATATAATGTGCCGCTTGGACCAATAGGCTTCATAATAACATTTGTATTGTCAAATTAACATAACTAACTTTCTTATACCAATTTAATTGCCAACTATACCCCATACCCCATGGGTATAGATGTTATTCCCGAGCCCCAACTAGAATGACGTCTGCCTGACTGTCAGGCCTTAGTCTGTAAAACTCATGAGGATATGGAAAGCAAAAAATGAGCAATGGCATCATTGTGCTTGCATCCTATAGACTAATTAGTGGAGATAGGAAACTTATTCGTTGTCAAGGGTCGTTTTCACATATACAAGCTTCACAAATTTCCCCCTTAAATAGGGCCTAACTTATTCTCAATCCTAGAAGTTAAAAAAGAAACATAATTCCAACAAGGGCCTAGAGCCCAACTTGTAAGCTTCCAATTCGGTGTTCATTAGAGTGTGATTTCTGCTGTTCTCTTCTTGTGGGGCCAAGTTTGGATAATGACATTCATATATGTTTGAATTCTAGGAAGGACACTCTTTTCCTTGCATGGATCTACTACGCACTCTCCAAATGAAATTACTCAAAATGCATACAATGCAATAGTGGGAGAATAGGACCTTTTCTGGTAGTAGTTTCGCTTGAGCTATATCATGAGCCCAATTTCCAGTATGCACTACGATACTCGCACTTGTGGACGTGACAGCCTTGAGAAGACTTGCTTGAAAGTTATCCAACACGGTCTTTTCCTTCCCTGGTCTTATTGACGAGGTCGTTAAATCCACCTATACGCATAGGCATGCAAAATAAGATTATTGACTGTTGTTTATCAAAATCCTACATACCTGAGAACCGCTTCGTATCGCATACCTCTTAAGTCTAAAGCATTGAAAAGTGTGAAAATTCCATCACCTAGCATCCTCTAAATGTATTATGCACAAAGGCCAGATTGCTTGAACGTATTATATAATAATGGACCTGGCCTTTACATGTGGAATTCAAAGATGATGATGAGAGTTCCATCATTATAATCTATATTGTACTGAAGAATAATAGCAATGCATATTTCTTTTCCAAGCCATTGGAACGCCAAAGGTCAAGTGATTCTGGAAAAAAACTGGAAGCACAATTTAATAAATTGAACCCTTCTTAGTGTTGTCAATCTCAGGCCCGATTCAACTAGGAAGGAGCTGTGTAGATGGCATGCTTATAGGTAGATGGTGTGTCTTATTCCACTAGGGTGGAAGTTACTGCATTGTCATTGTCAATGTCAAATGCAAGTCCTCCTAGTAGAATCAAGGAGGGGCTCCTTTAATACGTCATTGGTTATTTTTTAACTGACCTTCAGTTTCCCCTCAACTCCTAATGCAAAGTTCTAAGAGACGTCTTAACTGAGGACTCTGAATGAAGTCTTACCTGAGGACAGAATGCAATGACAGATGTTGCCAAAGGAGAAAACCAAAGTGCTGCACTTGCACCCATTGAGTCTCCTATCATAATGATATGCTTATAGCATTTCAAGGCTGCCTCCAGCTCCTCTTTGTAATAAGAACCAATTGCCCCTCCTCCACCACATGGTTCCTGTCCCTGATATGTATAATGAGCACTGAACGACATTGACCCTAACAAAGACTTCAATGATAAATGCAAAACCATTGCCAATAATGCATGTGACGATGGGAATGACATGCTAATTTGAGATCAGAGAACAGCACGAATGCACTGCAGTCTAAAGAAATTCCAGTCTGTTATCCATAGATAACTTGGGGGGCGGTACCTAGCTTGAGTCTTGACTGATTGTATTCTGGAAAAGCAGTTTAATGCTAAACATAGATGCAGTAATATGTTTGGATTAGATTGGCCTGGACTCATCTTTCAAACTCCTTACACTCTGCTTCAGTTAGATATTTAGCATTGGTTTTTCATGGATATGATTATGTTTAGATCCTTCTTGCTTGATGAACTCTTCAAATTAAGAACTTCTTGATCCCTACATAAAATACATATCCTTAGAAACATAACTGGCATGCTTCAATTAGTGACCAACCAGGAGACCAACCTTTTCAACCTTAAAATGACATAAAGAATGATCAAAGCTCATTGCAGTGGATAACTACTGCTTTAAGTTCACTTACAATATTGCTTTCAAATAGTCCAGGAAATTTGTCTTCCATGTACCAAGAACGTCTGCTGTCCACAACATATAAAATGTCAAACGCAGGAATCAGGCCTTCCTCCTGCATTCTTTGCTTTACTTTCCGTAATAATCCACCCCTGAACCAAATTTCTTCTTGATTAGAAGCGTGTTAAAACAGCAGAGAAGAAACAATTGTTATTGCCTGCAAGAGTAGCTCACCAGTTAGGAACGCCTGGGGCACTTCCAAAAGCTACTACCACAACATTTGATCCATTTAATTCCTTAGAGCAGTCAAGCTAAAGCACAGCATTAATTAATTATGAAACCAAAACTACCCAATAAGCTTCTTACCTTAAAGTACCCTCCTCTATCCCTTGCTTTTCCCGTGCCAGCAACTTTTGAGGTAACTACATATGGCATATTTCGGGAAGCATCCGCAAACTCCTATAACATATTTTACAGACGTTTTTTTCATATTATCCATAGGCAGCATGAATTGAGAACTATTTACAAAAAAAAGGGAAAAAAAAATGTTATTCTTTTGCAAGCAAGAGTACGGCAATAAACTGAACATGTGGATCTCAACGCTCAGGCAATTTCGGGATTCCTTTGCGAGTTATAAGCATAATGCCAAAATTAGCATGATAACCCTCATTCCTTACTATATGCCTATTGGGTCAGTTGTGATCCTATGGAAAACAAATGAACAATACAATCTCAATTCCAAATCTATTTTGCAGTCCCTGTATTAGTGGGTTGTAGCCCTTGGTGCTACACTTCTTGTCTGTAGAATAGATTTAAGCTTTGGCGGACAAAGGCATCTGCAACGCTTTCTAAGCTAATTAAGTTAATTAACTCAATAATACTCTCCAATTGTGTGATAATTTTAAAGCACAACATGCCATGAAGGCTAATTAACACAATACTCAATTAACAGAATACTCTGTGCATGGATTCAACCAATTGCCATCACCAATAAATTCACCAAAGCTTATTGTCCAATCTTACAGAGCTAGCAAATCGAACTCAATTACTTACCACATCAGAGCTTATCCCAACGACGCTCAATGAACGCAAGGACATTATGAAGCTCTGTAAAGGTTCTGCTTCAAGAGGGTTTCCCTATCATATAATATTGCACTTCAGGTATATGGTTGCTCGTAAGAAACTCAGGGTGTTCATGTAACTAACCTCTAACCACATATTTCTCAGTTTTGCCACCTCTCCAGTTATTGTTGGAATCTCTTTCAACTTGTTTCCATACCTGGCCATCATAAGGATAATAAAAACGTGTCCACAGGATGCATGCAAATATAAATTTAAGAGTACAATTTGTTGCTATAAGGCTATCTTGCTACGTCATTCACCTATAACGCCAAAAAGCACAAATATATAACGAATGTTTGCAAAGATGGGCAAGTAATAATGTGCCTTCTTCTCACATATTTAACTGACAGATGCCATGCATTTAACAGGCCATTTTCCTGTGCCAGCAAGTAACTTACAAGGATAAAGTTTCCAGAGATTGTAACTGCCAAATTGACTCTGGCAAGGAAATCAGCTGGTTGTCTGCTAGTGACATGTGCCTTAAAGAAACTAGCCCAGATATATCATTTGGTATTGTCTCCAAAAAGTTTCCCTGGAGAAGTAAAATTAGTGATTTCTGAGCTCTGAGCCTATAATTTACCTTACTTCATGGTGCAGAAAGAACCACAGGAGCTGAAAGCTTTTGATATGATAATTATGATAGCCGTGTTCAATCCAAAATCAAATTTGATTGGCAATGGTTTGACATGTTTTCTTCTTCATGAATGACATAGCCATATTTGGTGCAGCATTCTTTCATGCAGATCACAAGAGACATAAATTCACTCATGCATGGGCCAGTGATCTTCTAGCAAGGCTTGGGGCTTTCGCATTGTAACTCCAATAAGACAGTGCAGGATTTATGGAAGTCCAACACAGTAGCAAGATTGGGATAGGCAGTGTTATTTTCTGGTCTAATCAACCTGGCATTATAGAATACCCACCGCATGGACAAATGACATGGCTTTCCTTATGCGATCAACATAGATTTCCGATTCCCATAATAGCATTGTCTTGAAATACTGGACTCCAGTTTGCGAAAGAATGTTACCTGTAAAAGTAGTTCCTGAAGGCAGCATATCCGAGATATACTCTCAGGCAACTGCCTAAGTTGGTTTCCATACAACGCTAGAATTTGAAGTGAGGACAATGACCCAATTCCTACACACAAAGTAATAAATTGCTATTTTTTAGGCTCTTGACAAAAATGACATATAAACTATACTTCAGGATGTCTGGTTTGTGGATTGAACAACCTAAAGTTTGGAGTTATATAAGCATAGGATCAGATTAAATTCTAGACAAAAAGTGGATATATTGTTTTGCATGGTGGTTGCTTGATGTTTCGTACCGTTAGGAACTTCCTCTAATCTGTTACCTGCAACCGAGAGTACCTATAGCAATTTACAATGCACACAAGGCTCACATCCACATCCAAACACGTTTCTTTCGTAGTAGATAAACAAGTTAATTACCCGTAAATTGACAAGTTTCTCCAAAGAGCATGGAAGAGACGTAAGTACATTTCCAGCAAGAGCTAGTGTCCGCAGTTGGTGAAGTTCACCTATCTAAAGAAAATCGTTTTTGAGAACAATTTATAATAGAAACCACTGCTATTTAGCATCAATTTAGTTCATGTATGGTAGATATATGTTATCCCAACTATTTTCAAGGCCTTGAAGCTACTGGAAAGGTCCACAAGGACACAACCTTAGCAGCTTAAAAGAAATAAGCATATTAAAAGCTATTTATATTACATGACATGCATGCAAATGATCTCCTCTAATACAAAATATGTGGTGACAAAATTGGAAGACATGGCATATGCCTGACTTTACTGGGACAGTTCATTAATCAAACTCCCTTTAACATATGGAAAAACAGATAATATGACACAGTTGCTGGGAAAAGGAGATTGGATTTTCGTAATCCAAAAGACGCTTCAAATGGAAATAAGTTCCAAATATCGTCCAAATGAGCCCAACTCAAATTTGTGATGCAACCAAGAATAGAAAGAATCACCTGTGGAGGCAAAAATAGCAAAAGATTTCCGTGAAGCCAAAGTCCTTCAAGGTTCACTAAACCTCCAATACTTTCAGGCAATGATGTTAGAAGGTTACCTGCAAGTCCCAACCTGCGGAGCTAACAGACGACGTATGTTAACATAAAACTTGAATATATGCGCTTACTTTTGAATCAAGATATAATTTGTCACTAGCAGTAGAGATTCCTTTCCTTTACTTTATGGTCATAACCTGGATAACATGATATGGGCATTGAAATCCAATTCCATAAAGACCTTTCAGACTTGGATGCAGTTCGTCAAATTCTGCTTGACAACATGCATTTATGAGAAGCATTATTAAATCACCAATCCGACAGGGTTTGGTTCCATAGATGTTTGCTTCCATTGCTTACTATCTGTTCCCTTTTTCTTATTCTACTGCCATTAGCGTCAAAAAAACAAACCCGTGACTGGGAAGATGTGAACAAGAATGGTTTGGTCGAATATATCACAAGCTTGCAGATGAAACATAATGATTGACACATCTTCTCAGTCTTAAAGGACTAAGAAGATGTGAACAATAATGGTTTGGATCGAAATATGTCACATGCTTGCAGATGAAACACAATGATTGATACTTCTTACAAAATCATACTGTAAATCACATACTTTAGTGAGGTTCTTGATATCCTCTGGTATAAAGGTGATTTTATTCCCTGCAAGAGAAAGGTCCACCAAGTCCACCATGCTGAAAATCTCCTCGGGTATCTCCTGAAGACCTGCAAGGGCAAAGAAAACACCAACACTGAAGTTTTCTGTCTAGTTATAATAAGAGCTTTAATATAAGTGAAAAAGACGGAATGGGATTGTCAAATATCAGCTTAAGTATTAGATTCCTGCACATCAGATTATTGATATAAACAGTGCCAATTTGCATTGCCTGCATTTCAATGGCATTGCAAATTGGCATTGATCAATCTCTGCCCCCACTTAACGGAAGAAAAAAGCTTAGAAAATTGGGATTTGCACATGAAATTGTTTCAGGCTTAGGATGAAGACGGGGTAGAAGAAGTTTCTAAGCACAAGCTGGGCTATAATATACTCAGGTAAGTAACGTACCACAGTCACTGAGGTCGAGGTTGTTTGTGCTTTTGGCCACCTCTAAACGGATGTTTAAATCCTGCGCCACTGTAAGAGCAGCTGCATTTCTTCGTTGAACGTTTCTTGCTTTTAAGACTTCCAAGGTCATAAAAATCGTGCGCAATTCCTCCCCACGCATCGGATCACGGCAACACAGAGACCTGGGATACGCCATTGCTGAACATGCCATATCCAAGAAATGAAATTTCTACCACCTATTACATTGTATCATTATTATTTTGCCGAAACCTTTCTTGCAACTTCAGGCTATCGCAACGATATTTTATCTCTAACGTAAACCACTGGACCAGTAGGCTTCTGGATTTTGCAATCAAATTTTAGGAAGGGGTAATTTTAAGGGACTGAGAATTTCTTGGCGAATTTCCTCGGAATATCCTTGGCAGCTCCGTCAGACTTGGCGATGCACTCGCGGCTCCGCCGCTCGTGCGCCGCCTCGTCTGGCGGAGCCGCCTCAGATATTCCTCGCCATAATTCTCTCGGGGTGAAGATTCCCCCTTCCGTAAACCACTGGACCAGTAGGCTTTTGGATTTTGCAATCAAATTTTAGGAAGGGGGTATTTTTAAGGGACTGAAAATTTCTTGGCGAATTTTTCTGGCGGCCGCTAGGCGAGCGGGCGGGCCGCGAGCGGCAGAGCCGCAAGCAAATGGTCGTCACATATATGCAAAAAGGCCGCTAGGCGAGCGGGCGGGCCGCGAGCGGCAGAGCCGCAAGCAAATGGTTGTCACACATATGCAAAAAGGATTGGGAAAGTTACCGAAATGCCCTTATTGTTTGCTGAAATTACCAAAATGCCCCTCAACTAGGGGCATTTCGGTTAAAATGCTAATAACTTTTTTTTGATAATCCGAATACAAATGTGCCCTTCAAATAAATTGTAGACAATGATGAGGGCTTTCCAACAAGTGTAATATCACCTGATTTTAAGATTGCATAACCAAGTTATGACATATTTTGCTCTTAAAATTTTAGGAATTCAAGATAGCATAACTTTACATCACAAACTTCAACTCAGACGATCTTACTCTTAATTGAAAGCTCTCATTGTTGTCTCTAATTTGTTTGAAAGACACATTCGCATTTGGATTATCATAAAAACGTTATGATCATTTTTACCGAAATGCCCCTGGTTGAGGGGCATTTTGGTAATTTCATCAAACAATAAGGGTATTTCAGTAACTTTCTCAAAGCGATTATAGTGTGATGACCATACGGGTATAATACGAAAATGGTCGTCACACATATGCAAAAAGGATCATGTTGGAGACGGGTTTCAAACCCATCACCATTTGATTGCAAGTCATCGACTCTTTCCAAGTGCGCTAAATGCCATGATCATGAAGTTATGCCGGATGTCTTTTCTATGTACGCCAAATGCCATTCATGCACCTATGTTAAGTGGCATCCTATATGCCTGCCAAGTGGCGCACATTCACGTATGCTAGGTGGAGAGCATGCACTACTGGAGTTCATGCATTAGGGCACTATATATAGAGACATTCAAGGATAAAACCATTCTGCTTCAATGCCAGTTATGAGCTTGTCTTGCGCCTAGCTCTTGCTCTTGTTCATGTTCTTGCTCCTTCTCTAGTCTTGCCTATGTTCCTGTGTTCTTGCTCTTGACCTTGTAGATGGTATTGAGCCTTCTTGTTCATGTGATTTGCCCTCTGGGCCGTTGTATATATTATTCATGTTATAGTATATTGACTTCAGTCTATATATGTAATTCTCTCGCACTTTCTTGTATCTGGCTCGTAGGCTCGTGACAGTCGTCACAGCTCCTCCGCCAAAATCCTTCAACTCAAAGAAAAGAATAGAACTTTAAAACCTTATTGATTGTACGAAACCTACTGGTCCTAGTGGTTTATGTGCTTGGGAACCTTTCAGTTGGTGGGGTTTCCATGCGGGAAGCCCCACCAGCCGAAAGGTTCCCAAGCACGTAAACCAAGTGGCACGCCGCCTGGGGTTTCCACGCGGGAAGCCCACCAATCGAAAGATTCCCAAGCATGTAAACCACTGGGACCAGTAGGTGTCTGGATTTTGCAAGCAAAATTTATTTTAGCACAGATAATAAAGCAGTTGGCATACAACATAAACACACAATTACTAACTATTAAAACAGAAATTCTTACTATTAACAAAGTTATTGTCCATGCAAGAAGGTAGCTCATATATAGATGGGATCGAGACATATTGACTATTATGACGAGATTACAAAAGGGAAGCCATGGTTATACAAAGGTGGACCCTTAATAAATAAAAGGGAAATTCCTATTCAACGTCTGGACCTTGATCGTTTGAGAAAAGGCTAAGATATTAAAGGAACACCTTTAATTTAGCTGAATATTGGATGGTCGAGTTCATATAACGAATGGGGTGACAAGACAGAAGAACAACGACCTTTGCAGCGACACGAGAAGACAACAGCATTGTAAATGGATCAATCAACAGTTACTGTAGCAGACGAATACTTGTACCGGTGACCAACATCGGGACCAGCTTGAACCTGCTCAGCATCCAGATTCGGACATTCAGCTGCTATTTCAGAGAAACAATCCGAGCAACCTCTTTAGAGAGAATGAGCAACCTCCTCTTTGTACAAATCAGATAATAGTAAGAGCTACAGATGCTTCAGAGTGTCATTCTATCGCCCTTTACAAAAAGCATAGCCAGTTTGTAAATTTGAAATTGGAATTCCTTTCCTATCCAATAAGCTTATGTAATTTCTCTATCCAATTGTTGGAGGCTTGACTGGAGGCTACTTGGAGTAGTGTGTTTAATCTGAAAAGCCTGCAAGCCAGAACCAGAGTTATATTTGCCATAGACCAGTGGACTCGATTGGGTGGTTAATTATGCTTCTACATCCATTTTGCATGAATGAAGATCCTGATAGTCCAACGTTTAGTCTTTAGCTGTGTGATGTAAGATTTTATGTTGTTCAACAATCCAGATTACAACAACCTTATCAATTGGTATCAGAGCCAAGTCTTGAGTTGAAGTCTCCCTAGAAGCGTCTCAATTGGTAAATTGCCTCATTGGCAAATGATATAATTTTCATGTGCTCGAAGGCAAGCATTCCCAGAAGGGGAAGTGGGGCCCATGGCGACCACTCAAGTAGATCTTGGGGAGGTGGCACATAATTATCACATATACAGGTTCAAACCTCAACGTCTAGATGTTCAGTTGGTTGGGACACAATAGTTAAGGTGTCATATCGATTAAAATGTTACAATTAGCACCTCTAATGATAAATAACACACCAAAAGGGCGGATCCTTCAAGTATATCGTTATCCAATGGTCCCAAACTTTTTAGGCTTTATCACATACCCCATAGACCATATCAATTCCTCCATCTCCTCACGATGCTTGTCCTCAAGCATGTTGGACACACCAATGTTGCCACAAGGAATTGAACCTTGGCCCTAATACCAAATATTACACACTAGTACCTCTAGGGATAACCAACACACGAAAATGACGGATCCTTCAAGGAAATCGTTATTCGATGGGCCCCAACCTTTCCAGGCTTTATCTGATACCCCATAGACCATATCAGCAACAACTTACATACATGGCAGAGTGGGCTCACTCCTTGCTTGAATGAGTGAACCTTCACAATTACTCTAATTGATCGATGAACAACCTACTAAAGAAGCACCAAGTATTTGGGAATAATATTTTTATCCCAGATGCAATTCCACATGCAATGGAGATGATCCTCTTGCTCCCTTAATGCCCATGTATGAAGATTTGTGTGGGAAGGAACGGGGTG
>JAANSK020253363.1:0-13027 GCA_011763485.2 Isoetes engelmannii
CATTCCTTCAGACGGACTGCCTTGAGATGACTTGCAGCTTGGACTAAATGCTTCCTCCACCTAAATTCAAAGGAGTTGGATGGATAATAAATAGAAAAAAAAACATACTATATGTGCACACCTGCATTTGGTACCTCACAACTTCAAGAAAGGGTAACTAACAGTTGCTATTGCACCACATCCAAGTTTAAGAAATATTGAACTCTCTTGTTCATAAATCAAACATCCCTCCAAAGTTTCATAGACATAGAACTAAAAATCCCAAGAATCTCAAATTAGCGTTCCATATTTTCTCATGAGCTTGACATAGTTGATCAAAATTCTTACCTAATCCATATAAACCTCTCAGACCTTGTTGTTGGTACACGGACCTTCTTGTTAGTACACGAAGGAAAAAGCATCATGAATACCAATATATCTGATGGCAGACAACCAATTTGCTCAGTTTACTATGGTGCAACGACTCTTGTAAGAGGGGTCTCATAAAAAATAAGAAGAACATTGTGGACATGGTTCTTAATGTACATGTATCTGTACCATGTCACCCAGAGTGGTATTTATTAATGAAATGAGTGTTGCTGCAGTGCCATGAGTGCGGCTGCAGTGCAATACAGTCTGAACTATCAAGAAATGCCTGCCATAGCCAAATCAACAAATTGTTAAAACCAATCAAAACTTGGATTTCTGAACTAAATTTTATGGAATCTGAAGATCGTATATGAATGCATGTAGAAGAAAAATAAACCAGTTGTGCGGATAGAAAATCCAAGTCCATTCCAAACTTTTGCGCATATATCATGCAGCAGAAGGACAAAGGAAACCTACATATCCGCTCATTGTAGGCTTGATAAATCTGGGTAAGCCAAGGCCAAAATGGAAGATGCAAGCTGAGCTTCTTGAAATCCTGTAAGAAGATGATGTTGCTCCATGTATACTTAGGCAATGCCAGGTCCATGTCTTGCTGTGAGAATGTATTAGCATATTTCGATCATGTAGCATTCATAGTGGTGGCCACCTGCACATATCCACTACCCAAGGTGAATCGATGGGTCACAGATCACAAAGGATCTTCCTCCAGCAACAAACGATCTTCTTGAGCACATGTGTTTTGCTATCATGAGTACATGTAGCTCTAGCTTCCAGTTTGTGGAATACAAAAAAACCTGTTGTTTGCCACAACGACGATGTTCAAAAGCTTGGTGGTTGCCACAGACACCTGCTACGAAAATCTAATAAGGAAAATCTTGAAACCTGCTTTCCTAGGCATAAAACCTTATACTTTCTTGCCGAATCACCTGGATAGTGTAAAAGTTTGTCGTTTTAGAGCTTATAATTGGAAAAACAGATTTATCTAAACTTCCAGCAGCAGCTCGAATGAAGCCTTGCGCTTGTAATGAAGTTCGATTATACAAATACTGGAGTTCCATGTTCGATTTTGCTCAATCGATGCATACGGAGCCTGGAACAACCGTATCCGCCCAAAGCAGCATCAGAAGAACAACCGCACTAAAATTTTTAACCTAAGAAAAAGTTAAAATCTTAGCCGTCGAAATTAGGATCGAACGATCTGAACCATTAGATCTAGGGTTTGATCCACGGACAGGCATACGATATAATCTTATAATATAGGATATGTTACACAGGTCTGATCCATCGTTTCTTAAAGGACGGTAAATGGTTATGTGTTGCCCATATAGCAATACTCTATTACTGCGTGCCTATTTTGAGATGCGATGTTTGGACTGTGTTGTTATTCCGATATAACCTGATGCTAGTTGTCTTCTGCGCAGTGGGCTCACTTGTCTGGCTCTGAACTAGAATTTGTATTTAATATATCTCTCTGTCTTTATATTTTGGGCTTCTTATATTTTAGTAATAATTTACTTGTGCAGCTTAAACAATATACCTTCTGACCTAGGGAAATGCTCACCAATGCAAGAGGCAGGGGTTTTAGGTAGGCCATGCTTATGTTGCTCATGTTATTGTATAGACCGACAAGCTTGCCATGCTTCCACCCAAATAATGCTTCTACTCAAGAATCTCGTGCTGCCACTTTAGACATCATTATTTTGCTTTCAAATAGTCATGCCCTGTCCTTTTTGTGCTGGACTCCAATTCTAATAACCATAGCAGAAGTTTTACTACCAAAAGGTTGACTAGTATATGAATAATTCTTACACAAAACAATGCACATTTTAGGTGCTGCATGCAGCATGACTTCACCCCATTGCATGGTGCAGATTAGGAGCGAAATGATAACGAACGCCTAAGCTACATTTATTTAATATGTTCAAATACTTTACATTAGAAGACGTTTAATCTATTCAAATGCTTTACATTAGAAGTCTGAATGATGTTTTGAGCAGAAAAAGCTTGATGGTTATTAAAAAATCATCTCATAAATGGCTCTTTTAATTTTTTTATTCCTTTGCTTTGCAAAACGTATGTTATGTTTGCATATATGTTTGCTTATATGTTTGCATATATGCTTGGATCTAATGCGTGTGGTAAAATTGGCAGTCCAAAGTAGTCCAAAGTGCAAACTGGTTCTAAACTTCTAAGGTATAAAACAAACCTTGCTATCTAAACTATGCATTTATTTATTTTTCTCTTTTATAGACTAGCTTGATGGAGGAATATCTATCTGCATTTTTCCATTAATGTAATACTGGCCACACAGTATTGCAACATCATGCTTGTTTTTGCATTAGCATGCCTGCAGCAGCATGCTTGTTTTTGCATCAGCATATCTTAATTGCATGCATGCTTCATATCTTAATTTTTCATCACATATCTTAATTGCATGCATGCATGCATGCATGCACGTCTTTAAAGAGTTTTCTTATGCTATAAATGTGATCTTAAACTATGAATTTTACTTGCAGACATTCTTTCAGAAATCAGAATTTTAAAGGCTTATCAAGATGCCTCGCAAGGAATCACCATTGTGGGACAAGTGGTGCACAAATATTCAGAAGATTAGCAATAACAACAGAACCTGGAATTGTAAGATGTGTGGAAAACCAGGCAAAGGATCAAAGACAAGAATGATAGCACATGTAGGTGGCATTAGCGGAAAGGGTCGAGCAGCATGTCCACAAGCATCAGAGGAAGAGAGAATGGAAGCTAGGGCAGACGCTGGAGTAAGTGATACAAATTCTAATGTGTTTGATTCTGACATTGACATATCAATGGAAGATCCTGTACTAGACCTGTCATTACCTGGTTGTCCTCAAACACCTGCTGCCACAGTCTCACCTGCCACATCCTCTAAACGTCCCCCCATGCCTAAAAGAGCTCAAACAAAGCTGACCGAAGGAGAAGTGTCCCCCCATGCCTAAAAGAGCTCAAACAAAGCTGAACAAAGGGAGAAGTGTCCCCCCAGCCTAAAAGAGCTCAAACAAAGTTTAACAAAGGGATGTGTTTTATCTATGCAAAGAATGGAGTATGCAATGGAGATGGAGGTTAGATGTTGCGTGGAGGCAAACCTCTCATTCAATTTACTAAAATTGCCTTGCTGGACGAAGATGGTAGAGGCTTTCTCTCAAATTGGGGAGACCTGTCGCGATGTTACTTACACTCCAAGGAGGACTACGAGACTAAAAAAGACCCTTGGAGATGTGAAATCCAAGTGTGACCATGTGAAGGCAACTTGTCCGAAATATGGTTGCACACTTATGTCTAACGGATGGGTAGATGTCAATTGACATAGAGGGCTGCACCATTGGCATGTCGTACGAGTTCATGGACAGGTGCGAAAAAGTGATGAAGGACAAAATTCTGTTCTGGATAACAGTGACAAGTAAGTGCACTTTTCAATTTAACATATATTTATTTCTAATTTTTTTTCTTATTTCTGATTTTTTTTATTTCTGATTTTATTTCTGGTTCTTTTTTTATTTCTGATTTTTATTTCTAATTTTTATGATTTTAAACTAACTTGAGAATATTGTATGTTCTATTTTGCTAGGTATGGTCAAGTGCTGACCTTGTTTGAAAAACGTTGGACATGGCTTAAACGACCAATCCATATTGTTGCTCATCTCTTGCATCCTTTGTGGAGGCGTCGGAAGATCAATTGTTCCTCCTGCACTTATGGAAGGTATGATACAATACATTAGTTCAGTGTACAACGTGGATGAGAGTGTCATATTGTTAGAGCAGTTCGATGCTTTCCGTAACAATGCTTCATCAATGTTTATGTCTCCTTTGGCACAAACTGAAAATTATCAAGTCAAGCCTGTTTCATAACATTCTGGAGGTCATACACCTGAGCTACAAAGGTTGGCCCTTCAAGTGCTATCACAGGTTAGTGGTAGTTAACAGGCAGTTAACAGGCTATTCTAACTTTTTTCTTTAGTTAATAGAGTTGATTCTGTAATAAGATACATGAATCAGATCTGAATACTTAGGAGTAGGGCTCAAAACTAGAGCTTTCAAGATCTTCCGTTTCAAGATTGCTCTTCGGGTGCATGTGAGAGGAATTGGAGTGCGCATGCTCTTGCTTATACAAAAAACGAAACCGGTTGAAATCTGCTCAATTGGAGCATCTTGTTTTTATTAGAGAAAATCTCAGATTGATGCATAAATTTGAAGCAAGAGGAAAATCAGCAAAACAGGTACTTTCGTTTAATTACTTCCATTTTATTCTTCAAATTTGGTTCGTCCCGTTCTCTAGTTTTTTTACTTCAGTCCTTAAATTTTTGTTTGAATGCTTGGTGCTAACAATTTGAATGCAAGTGAATCCTTTGGAGTTGACAAGGACTGACCCATCCAACATTACTCCTGCCCCTGCTGAAGTGCTATCTGAGAGAGAACTGAATTGGTTAAAAATTTTTTCCAAGAAAGCAGGCGGGTAACTAGGAGCCAGAGTAGGATAGTATAGTGGCCTGCAGACAATCACGCATGGGAGGTAGAAAGGGAAGGGGGCGAGGAAGAGTGATAGGGGAAGAGGAAGAGCGGGCAGCATGAGTACTGACTAGAAGTGGACGGGGACGAGGAAGGGGTGTGGTGGAATTGGAAGTGATAGGGGAAGATGAAAGAACATCAACTAGAAGGGGAACTAGGCGAGGAAGGCCTACTAAAGCGGGAGAGGAAGAGGAGGAGCTAGAAGTTGAAGAGGAGTATGTGGAGGAGGACTATTTAGAGGATCTCGAGGGGCTAGAGGAGTAGAATGAAGAGATGGAAGATGATAACGATACTTCTACTTTGAAGGAGAGTTCTGCTGAGAGCAATGAAGCTGATTTTCGCGGTAAGTGAAGCCAAATCAACTTCCTATTAGTTTTCTTATAAACGCGGATAAAAAAATTCTGATTTTAGCTTGTAATTATGATTGTTAAACTATGTAAATTTTGTTCCAGGTAGTATGCCAAAAATTGGAAGTTCAAGTTAGATGAAAATATGAAATGTGAAGCTGATTTTGCGTGGTAAGTGAAGCCAAATGTTTTCCTATTAGTTTGCTTGTAAATGTAGATAAAAAATTCTGATTTTAGCTTGTAATTCTGATCGTTAAACTATGTAATTTTGTTCCAGATATTATGACAGAAATTGGAAGTTCAAGTTAGACAAAAATATGAAATGTTTTTTGGTCGTTCAACATGATCTTCTGGAAGTTTGTTGCTGGTTGAAGGCTTAATGCCAATCCTTGTTGCTGATTGTTTGATAACTGATTTATTTATGTTTATCCTCCAAAATATTTAAATAGCCTAGCAATGTACTAGACAAATAAAAGTTTCAAGATACCAATTTAAGACTTTTTTAGTTTTAATGAGAGATAACTAAGCTTGCCAACCACTATGTTCACCAATCTTCACATTCTCTTGCTTGTCTCCATGACCTCTTCTAGACAATGATGGGCTCCACATCGCGAGTGCTCGATCGTGTGGAAAGTCAGTGACAGAATACTTACATGTATATAACCGAAGACAAAGGTAAAGTTATCAGTTAACTTGTTTCTCACTTTGTTTTTCAGCCAACCCATCCAGCGAAATGTCCTCTCATCATCCACAAAACCTAGGATCATTGTTTGACATAAGTCCGCAAGCTTGAAATATTCTGACAAAATTTGACTGCTCTAAATCTTCCTCCACAAGTTTGTTATTTGACCAAATTCTATTAGCTAATTCTTCTTTTCAATTTGATTGCATTGCTCCCATATAGTCTCCGAAAAGGAATTGGATTGCTCCAGCAAAAAAGTTTCATCCAAAGCACCATTTACTTCCGTGCCATCCACAACTTTCGTACCACAGAAATGTGTTCTCAAAACAAGACGTCTATGTTTGAACTCACTTTAAATATGTTTCTTTCCAAGTCTATCATCCCAAAACTGTGGATACACGATTGCCATAGCTTCCAAAAGCTCATCCCTTGGAAAACGACCATGAATCTCCTTTGATAAGGCATTTGCTACCTCCACTAAATTCTTCCTTATTTTTAACATTGTGTCAACACAATTGGACCTTGAGACTGGTACATGACAAGGAAGATATCCACGAACACAAGGCTTTGTGCAATACACCTATGTAAGACCAATAGATTAATTAGACATGGAATAAAAGAAAATAACCATTAAGAGAGGCAAAAATATGCTATTACTTTACCTGCACTAATCCCGAATGTGCTTTCACACATAATGTATCTTTATGATCGAGTGTCAAAAAACTAGCTTCATCATCTACAGAATAAATGATTAACTGGCTGCAAACAATTACACCAGAAACATATGATTCCCAATGGGAATCTGCACTGATACTGCAAGAAATGAAATCATAAAAAATGTAAAGAATACAATGGTAGTCACTGAAGTAACATCAATTAAATGGTACACTCAGTCTTCAACTCACTCAATATCAATGATACCAATATTTCTTGAGAATGTCCATTGCTCTTTTAGAAACCTTATCGAGAAAGTTGGTTAATGGATTTGCTTTGGCATAGATTTCCACACTTTCAGCTTCTAGTAATCCTTCCAACCAAGGTTTCAAATGCTCGTAGAGGAAGTCACCATCTATTCGAGATGGTTGGTAGTGTTTGGACATACCATTGAATGCAGACTGTTCTTGAAACCATGGAATAACATATCATCTATTAGCAAACATTCTTTTCATTTCGTACTCCCTTTCATTCATGATATACCTTGCTGAGCTCCTTCAACATAATGGGCTTCCTATCAAGCTTGAACGATGTATTTGCGCACTTTGCTGAAGACCAAGTAAAATGTAATTTCTGTTTCATAGCCTGCTGAAACATTTGACTGATAATAAGATTGGTGGTCGCGCTGCTCAATTTTTTTCAAACAACAGTTTGAAAGTGCTCCAAACACCAATCTAGAAGATCCCTTGCCCTGGGATGCATCACAACTATCTTTGTATGATTAAAGTGCTTTAGTTCTACACCACCCATGACACAGCTTGGCAATGGTTCTGTATTCTCAAATAGCTTCAACAAAACACCATCAAGCTCAAATATAAGAAGCTTCTTGTGTGATTTGATCCTCTTAGTACATAGGGACATGAAAGGACTACTAAATGCCTCCCCCCGTTTTCTTTTTCTCGTTGCTAAACTTGTTGCATTTCCTGCGGTCCGATGTAATTATCAGAATATATTCAAGACAAATGAAGTAAAAAATGAATCTCTTCAGAGAAGGAATTACCATGTGAAATGGATTCTTCAGATTGTGGCGTGTTACTTGCCTTCAAGTTTGGGCTACATGATGGAGTATGAAAGCTGCCATGGGTTTCCTCAAGATTGCCATTCTTTGCTACAGCAACTACTGTATTGTCTCCTATCGATACATCTCAATTATCAATATCTGCATTATAGAATTCTAAAGTTAAAGCCATATCTGTCCCAGTGGAGTTAGCTAGTTTTGATCGACATGAAACGTCCTTTCCATCATTAGGTCACTGCGCAACTCATTCTTCTTTCCAATAGGGGATGAGGCAGTGTCGCTGGCCTCTTTCTCGTCTGAGTCTTCTTGTTCGAGGCCCTTAGACCCTACATGGATTGCAACATTTAAGAAGTGTAAGCAACTTGAAAATCATTAGAGTTAGCGTATTTACGAGTCCAATTCAGACAATGCTTAAAACCCACCAATCAAATATTGGTCTGTTTACCTGATTGTATCGTGATTGCCTTGTTTGGCTCATTCTCTTCAATAGAAATCACGGTTTTGCAATTATTGTGAAAATCTAAACCAGTTGCTGAATGTCCTTGGATATCTGCGTTGCAAATGTAAAAGAAAACGTACATGGTCATGCTTTTTAAAACCTGCAATATGAACTTCATAAAACATTAACAACTTTTGTTACCATCAATGTCTTTCTGTTCTTTGTAAGAAGTATTATTTATAATTGCCTTCCCAGTTGTTAGCACAGTGCTCAAACGTCTCGGCATAAATTTATGTTCCTTAGGATATGATACGGATGTCGGGGTGGAGCTAACATGCTTCATGGTCAATTTCTCTGTTTTCATATGCAAGTAACATTCATTTAGTACCTAGTGTGAGCTGAAAATAAATGAAGACAAACCAACCGTGCGAATCTTGCGTTATGCCAATATTGGCCTCCTGGAATCTTTCAATCCAAGGAAAGACAACCAAGACTTTGACATGTTATATTCACAACTAGTATAACAACATGTTGTAGAGCAACTACAAAAAAAAAAAAAAAAAAAAAAAAAAACTAGCAGAAACGCAGGGTTGGGGAAGGATAGGATAGGAAAAACAAAGAGGAACTGGGAAAGAAGAAGAGATCTTCTTTTTTTTTTTTTTTTTTTTTTTAATACATATTTTATCAATTTGATAATATCTTGCAAGATTGATTCAGTCTTAGATCATATTCTAGCTTTTATTAATTTGATAATTTTGTGCAAGTTTATTTTGCAGTAAAGTAAAAGTACTCCACTTTACCCAGAGTCATGGTAAGCATTAATAAGGAGATGATGATAAGCATTTAGAAGAATGGGTTGGGATATAATGCCAATTGTTAGAAAAAACCATTATTCCATCATAAAATGAATAAGGGTTTTTCGAACTCAACTTGCCTAACTTGTATAACTTGGATACAAGTGATAAACATTGTGTTTCCTTTCTTATTTCACTACCTAGTGCCTAGATCTTACAAAGGTTTTTGACATCTCTCGACCTTGAAAGATGCAGAATATGAAGAAATGGTGCAGAACTGTTGAGGAGCCCAAGTAGACGAACAACTGGATACAATTTTGCAGGCTACAAAAGATGCTCATGTTTATTGTGTTGCATATGCCTATTCTGCTTCACTAACATCTAGACTATCTATAGATTAGAAATAATATCGTGATTGAAAATCATGGATCTACATGCTAAATAGTTCTATCGAATGGACAAATGGTGCATAACGGTCCATCGACAAATGGTGCATAATGGTCAATCAACTGATGTCGTTCTGCCGAATGCTAGCATCTAATTTCTTTGAAGCCACAAATGCAATGAACACGCATACATTAGTCTATGGACCTGTAAAATTGTAGATGCCAAGAGCATCTACCTTTTTAAATTTGCGAAAGGAATGAGTACAATATTTATTCCAAAACTTTAGAATGATCATAATCATAGGAACAACAGCATTTCTAGCGTTGCACAAAGTGGCATTTAAAGAGAGTGGGCCATATACATACCTAGCACCATCAGAGGTGCAAACGGAAGCAATTATCTACAATGGTAAACTTTTATTCTTCACATTTGTAACATCAACATAACAAGTCCATATTAACTTTGAACAGATCCTTTGAGTTCAGCACTGACCGGATTGATTCAACAGACTTCTAGAGAATCACCATGTAGTCGTGACATCAACACTTAGAAATTCTCTCACGACTTAATAAATCAGGGCTCCTAAATACACATTAGCTCACTTGAAACCATTTAGACAGTTGATATAGAACATCTTACTTCCAACTCCTAGAAAGCTACCAGCTGAGAAAGCTCAACCACAACATCAGCTTCAAAAAGCAGAAACTTAGGTAACCTACAACATCAACTTCAGAACACAAACATTCAGCTCCATCCTACTCTATAAGAGGAGTAATTACAAAATGATGCTTCAACTCTTCCATTTCTTGCTTGACAGATTATTCAAAAGCCAAAAACATTTAATTGTTGGTGTAAATAAATTAGTTTATTATTTGAAACAGTTGCAACAGTGCTTTGATGCAAAAGAATGTGTCATTTGATCTCTGGGATTTAAACCTAAGATAAGATAAATGATAGAGTAAGTGATAATGCAAGAGATCTGCCATCTTCCTAGTACTTGGGCCATGGCATCTACAATCAGAAGGGTCCTCTGGATCAATGTTAGAGCTAATATTATCTTCAGATTTTGAAGATCAATTTAAAATCCAACATGTAGATCAAAACTGAAAGTCCATATCAGACAAGTTGATGAAGCTAAAGAAAGGTCTACCACTAACTTTATTGCTCTTCAAACCTCAACCATTTGTTTTGCCAAGATGTGGTATCAGCAAGATGATTATTTACAGTTCTAACAGCTCCAGTGAGGGGACATCTAGAAACGTATGACCAACTGATTAAACGCCAATGATTGGGAATATAAGACACAATAAAACGTTTATGTATAGTTGTTAGAAGTTTGGACAATTGTGGGCTTATAAGTTCATAAAGGAATAAAGATATGATCTTCAACCTTTCTAGTATTTTGTTTAGATCCAGTCCTAGCCAACGAAGTTAGTCCCAACTAACTAGCATATTTTACATCAAATTAAGTGTAGAGAAAATTGCTCTTGGCATCTACTACTTGGCAGACTCTACATAACTTCTTCTTTACACGTGTTGTACCAGATATACTACAGGAAGCAATTTTCATTCAAACAATAGTAGCACTAAAGAAGCCCTACTATCTATTTTGTGCGACATTCCAGAAGTTGGGTCGCCAGTTTTGTCTGGCGTGCATTCTCATGCCGCCACGTGGCCTACCTCAATAATCCGGAATGGAAGTTGGCTCGATGGATTCTGTTTGACTGGCTGCGCAGGTTAGGGTTCGATAGTTAGGGTTCTTCGCAGCACCGCCATGAAGCAAGCAAAAAGGCCACAGATCACAGATCCGATGTTACAGCGCCGCCATGAAGCAGGCAAAAAGGCCGCAGATCGCAGATCCGATGTTTTTGCTCTGTTTTGGTATATGACAGAAGAAAGGTAGATAAATTTGCTTGCCTTTTTGCTCTGTTTCGGGCTCTGTTTTTGCTCTGTTTAGATCGCAGATGCTCTATTTTTGTGTCTGCCCAGTATAACACAGACACAGATACAACACAGATCGCCTGTTTTCGCAGCTCCCCAAACTTCTGGAATGTGGGGTCTTGGCCAATTGGGGTGGCATTCCCCTGTTAATAGGTCACCCGCTCCCGGCTAACGCCGGTCGCAGGACCCGACCTGCTAACAGGGGAATGCCACCCCAATTGCCAAGACCCCCCACATTCCAGATCTTTACATTGCTCAATATATTACAACCTGCCAGAATTAAGGCAGATCTAACCTAATTCTCATTGCTTCCACCGTCATCGTTAGTTCTTTGGTTCATTTAAGGGCCTGCTCGCTTTTCCCAAGGTTATTCTAAAAGTATCCCATTGAAGCTCTAAATGTGATTGCCATTAGCCCGCCGTCTTGGATACAAACATCCAGTAATGAAATTAGAAATTTTGCAATGTTATCAAGTTGCACTCTTTCAATTTGCAAATAAAGTGAATGGAGTGGACTCCATAACAACTATGGCAGCTGATACCTTGAAAAAGCATCATGGGTAGCTTTCAGAATATTTTCCTGGCCACACACTGCCTGCTCTGCTACTTCTCTCACCTAGAATGAGATCTGTTCATCTTAATATGCTTCTTGGCCTTAGCTTCAGTCAGAGAAAAAAAAGGGGGAAGTAAGGAATGAGGATGGAGGAAGAAAGAAAGGAAATATGCAATGCATGCTCTATGCACCGGAATAAATATGCAGATAAGCATGTCTAGAAATAAAAAAAAAAACACTTCAATCCATGCATGTTTAGCTGACATCCCTCATTAAGAACTAGGGCCACTAACTTAGAATTCCATTCTCAACGATGGTCACCAACGAGGATCTGTAAGTGTATGTAAGAGTTCTAGACATCAAATATTAGTGCCTGGGTTATAAAGAATAGATAAAATATGTACCTTGATGCATGCATTGATAAAAATGGTAATGGCAAATGTGGCACGTATTCTCGTCTGCATGCGTTTTCCATGGACCAAGATGGGTAGTCAACAGTGCAACATCAGGTTGCAGAAGCATACTATTAATCACAGTTTCAGCGTCTTCTCCACACCATGACTGCCCCAGAAGATTGATAATGCAATTATAATGCTCCAAAGTTTGCTTGATATTATGTAATTCACTCATGGAAATAAAAATATGACAGCCATCATCAATTTCCCCAAAATAGGTACACGCAACTAGAAAACGACACAATGTCACTTCATCAGGAGCTATACCTTCCTTCAACATTGCCTGAAAATTTTGGACCACCAAGTTCAGTTGCCCATGATGTGCATATCTTGCAAGGATTGCAGTCCAGGAAACGAGCTTATGCATAGGCATTTGGTCAAACACAATATTGTTGTTTTCTAGACTGCCACACTTGGCATACATATTAAGAAGCGCATTCCAGACTATTAAGGTTTCTAAAAGTTGGGAGCTTAGAAAACTTGCATGAATCCACTTTCCTGCAGCAAGAGCTGCCTCCCCAGCACAACAACATGATTCTAAGAAATGTAACCTTATCTGGAAACCCACCAAGCTGCATCTCCTGAAAAATGTCAAGAGCTCCCTTAAGCTGCTGGCAATCAACATAAACACATAGCATTGCATTCCATGAGATCAAATCACGATCTGGCATTTGCTTGAATAGTTCCCATGATTTTTGCAACTGCCCATGCTAGCCACATGCAGAGATAAGGACATTCCATGATACTATGTCCCTTTCAGGCATTTGTTGAAAAAGCTGAAAGGCCTCAT
>JAANSK020253374.1:0-13027 GCA_011763485.2 Isoetes engelmannii
ATGATTCGTGTGGAATCATGTATGTGCTGTAATTTTCAAATCTTATGAATATATAAACACTGCCTTAACCTAAAAAAAAAAAAAAAAAAAAAAACAATAGCTGTACAAACATACATGGGGAAACACATATATATACACACACATTAAGTGGTTGTCCAAGGGGATATATGAGCCCTCATATCCATGACCTCCTGGAGGTATGATCCTAGTGACCGCATTGAAACCGTGTTCAATATCATGCATAGCAGCTGGTCGGGCCTAACCAACAGAGTGCAGCGTGTTTGGATCGGATTATACGTCGTGAAGCTTTATGAAAGAGGGATTTCATGAAGCTCTTGGCGCTTGGATGTGCTCGAGGTGATATATGAACAATGTACGAAAAATTGACAAATGTCTGAAAGTTGGACTATCTCTTCTTGCCCACAACGAGATAACAAAGAATAGACTGCGGAATAGATCCTGAAAAATGAAGATCCAGGAAGAGTAGAACACAATAAGTTGGAGGAAAGGGGAGTTATTTTCTCTTCTTCCCCACAAGGAGAATAACAAAGAATAGACTGCGGACAGATCCTAAAAATGAAAACCCAAGAAAAGAAGAACAAAATAAATTGGAGGAAAGACAAGCCATTGGTAATTGCAAGAAAAATTTAGTTCATTTACAAATGCAATAAGAAGAGGAGGAGATTCCACATTGAGAAGTAATTAAAAAATAATATACATGAGCGCATTTGTCAAGCAAATCTAAGTCAAGATATTATGGTACCCAAGATGGCATGGATTCTTTAGGTGTCTATCCAAAGTGCAACATGTTGGAAGACATTTTACTACAATTAGCAAGGGACACCATCTTTAAGAATAGACTAACCAATGTAAAACAATGGCCCATAAACCATTTGATCTCGGTGATAGATAGTACTTTTTGCGTCATACGAGACAGGTAGAACTCAAGTCTACTCTATGTTTAAGGGAGGCGGAGGGACCTGTTACTAGTTGGTCCTGTAGTCGTGATGATCCTTTTCTTGAAAATTATTTATGGCATTGTATATATATTTTTTTAAATAGTGGAAGTTTATTCTTATCCCTCAAGGGAGGAAAAAAATAAGGGGTTTGTTGGGGGGGGGGGGGGAACAAAGTGATTGCATTTCTCATGTACATCCTTAGTTGTGTGATTATGATATACCACTAATAGAACAGAACATAATAAAACAGAACAGAATAAGCATTTGTCTCGTTCGTTTGCGTCTATGCATCCTTCATGAATTTTTTTCCCAGAGGTTGGGTGGCTCTTTGATGTTGGACAACTTTTTTTTTTACGATATCATTCATTTTATGGGAAAGTGTGTCGATTCCCCCAAATCTCTTTTCTTTGATTGCTTCATTCATTCAACTGTCAGTGTCCCATACCCATCCCCATTGTAACTTCTCTATTTATCTATCTGTCTATTATAGATTCACACAATTGGAACTAAAATACTAAATACATATGATGACAAATGTTTTGTTAGAAGATGTCGTCATCATGTAACTTTCGTAACGTACTACTACATGTATAACTACAATTTTGAAATATTTAAGTGGCAATTGCAATGCACTTTTTTGCCTTTTTCTTTTAAGGAAGGAAGGAAGGAAGCCAACTAAAAAGGCACGATGCAAAGACATGAATAAAGTTCTAGTGATAAACGGATCCAAGTACCAGAATGTATACCAATAAGACTTTCTAATGTAGTGGCCATTTAGTGCAATTCAATTCTTTTCTTGATCTAATGTTCCTGAAGAACTTGTCCATCTCATCCACCAAATGGAATAATGGCCATTTACCGCTTGTTGTTAAGTCAAAGAGGGCAAATAACTAAAATTTGCTTTCCCACTGACCTTCAAATTAATACCAGTCAAGTCTATGCCAGATAATTTTTAACTGTTCATTAACGTAAGGGAGCATTCTTTGCACTGGGTTATTTTTTTAACCAAATTAAAAAATATATAACCAACTAGTGCAAAAGTCAAGTAACCTAAGCAAGAGCCACTTAACTTATGGGTAATCGCATGCTACGGTGTACTAAAAAATGGGTTTACATTGTATATACATTATGTGGAATTCATCTAGTTTTTGAGGTAATGATTATACTGTAATCAACATTTGAAATTTGAAATATGAAATATGAAATTATTAATGATTGTACACAGCCGTAATTATTCGCTCAGGATCAGTTCCTCCTCCTTCCCCCTCCCTCCCCTGATCACATTCAAAAAGATTTGCCTCTTTCCTCTCCCTTCCCGCTGCTTCCAACTACCCTCCGCTGATACCAATTTGTAACCTTTTTTTTTTCAAAAACCAGATTGATCAGGCTCGAAAATGGTGATGCCAATACCAACCGAAATAAGATTACCCAGGATGCTAGCCAAATCGATCTCATCCATCTCCCCTGTGCCTCAATCAAATGTTAAACCACAAGACAAAAGTACGAAGAGTCTAATGGTGGCTTCCGCTTCTAAGAGGCGTCTGCTATCAGATAAGCCAGAAATTGTTGATGCCAAGCATGTCAGGGGGAAGGATACAGAGAACATCTTCCAGGGTCTGAGAGAGATTATGGAATTAGAGTGGGGGCAGAAAAATAAATGAAGTTTCAATGAATCCTTTGTTAAGCCGACCTGGAGCAAGGATTGTCACGATACATATGTTGTCGTCTTTGGTAAGAGGGAAGTCACGAATCGACATGTCTCAGAGTATTTTTCCAGAGCTTTTGCATTGAGCCTACACGGAAGGAAGATAAATTGGGACAATTTCAAAGATTTGGCAAAGGATTTTTCCAAATCTGCAAAAGACTCATCCCTTACAGAGGCATCTAAATGTACCAGTTCCAAATGTTTGAAACATCATGTCAGATAACCCGATGAAGAATTGCAGGCAATTCAAGATGTTTTCGGAGATAATCTTTGGTCACTGGACCAGCTTAGAAAATCTTTGGATGACTTACAGGTTCGGAGGCGGGAGGTTCAGGAAAGATTGCTTAACTCGAGGGCAGAAAGGAAGCACACGAGGAGGATCTGACATTCATTGAGAGTGAATTGAAAGATGCAGAGGCCCTTGTTTATCGTAAGGCGGATCTTGTTTCTAGGGAAGATGTATGTAACTTGAAATCTAAGGTAGATGATGCTTTGAAGGAAAGGTCCAAGAAACAGGAACAACTGAATAAGATTAGTGAGCCCATTACATATGCACAGACAACCTTGGCCGAGATTGACATGCAATCTATAGGCAGAAGGCAAAGCATTTTGGATGAGAGGGATGCTGTGACAGAATTGAGGGGCTCTGCAAGTTCTTGGAATCATCAGCACCTTTGAACTTGCAACCCGTGCCATCAAGAGATACATCTCATGGTGAAACCAAGACAACCATCTTTACTAGCTGCATTTTTTGTTATCATGGATTTAATTCAAGTGATTCAATTGTGCTTGCTCCATGTTTACATGTTACCATTTGTTCTGTTTGTCCTGCTCTGCTTCCAGTGGCACATTATGCCAATTTGGCTGTCAATGGGATGCTAATCTATCAGCTGCTACGGGTCTCCAGAATTCAGGTATATATTCGATTACTAGCTGATACATTTTTTAGTGTAGAGCTTAGTTTATTATTGTATTTACTATGCATCTAATGTAGACTACATTTACATGTCTGATGTACGCATGAATTGTACATGCATTTTATCTAGAAATGCAATCTTCTTTGCTGAAATACATTTTGGTTGAATCCTGTTCATTTGGAGTTTCATGTACATCTTTATTGCTTACTTAATATGAAGTACTATACTATATAGATGAGCATATGGATGTAGGATTTGTTCATATTTTCACAATGTCATTCACATGATCTTTTAGATGTGATATCTTACATTTTCTTGCATCATGCTACTGTAGAATGCTCGAATGTAC
This sequence comes from Isoetes engelmannii, assembly GCA_011763485.2. NCBI lineage: Eukaryota > Viridiplantae > Streptophyta > Lycopodiopsida > Isoetales > Isoetaceae > Isoetes > Isoetes engelmannii. The sequence goes on from JAANSK020253374.1 coordinate 3,931, forward strand.
ATTGTTTTGCATGCATGAACCTTGAAATGAATTGTACTCTTCTGTTTGCAGTGTATATAACATGTATACATTTTATGTATAATAGCTCATAACCAGTTTGTACAATGTGCATGTGGTACATTTGTGTACATCTGTGCACATTATGTATCTAATTATCGTTTCTTCCTATGTATGTACTTTGAATGTACAGTTGTGTAAATATATGTATGCATTATGTATTGTTTTGTACATAGTACTGACATGTGTTTGTGTTTAGGCTCACATGCCTATTCCAGAACAAGGAAATGATGGCATTGAAGCTGCTGATAAGCATTGTTCTCTAACTGGACTATGTAAGATATACATTATGTTCCTAACAGAAATGTCTTATTTCAGATTATGATGCAGTTAATACCAAGCTCGATTTCAATGATCTGGATGATCCTGAAGATGAAGCCAGAGATCAATTAATGGCTGATCAGAGTGTTCCTACCACGAGTGCTCCTATTCCAGCAGTGGAAGGTGAGATTTTGCATATCAAGATGCAGCTATTAAATGCTAAGAGCAATTATGAGGAACCTTCATCAAGTAAGAACTTTCATTTTATTCTAGTAGTTTTAATTCCTATTTCATTTTGTTTCAACCCTGATGTTATTCCATTTTGTTGCAGGTAAGCAGCCTTTAGATGAAGATTACTCAGAGATGAATAACTCTGGAGTGGATCGGGAATTAGAAAGCTAGAAGATATGGAAATTAAAGAAAAGGAGTTTGTGAAACAAACTTCAAACAATGATCTGATGTCTGCTGGTAGCAGTCAAGATATACTCCTCATGAGAATGCGTAAGTTGGGCAAGTGACAGTTTTTGAAGGCACTCTACCTCCACCAACCACGACTTTGCATTCCAATGATATTGACCACCCCTCCTACTACTGCGCCGCTTACAGTGTACCCGACAGAGCGTGGACTAGGGTCAATAGACCTAAGCACGGGCGAGAAGAGAATGGCTGACACAATCTAAATAGTGGAAAGACAGACTAAGCAAATTAATGAGTGTTTAACATCAGAGCAACTGAAGAAGGCACAACTGAAGGTCGTGGAGACATTCCTATATGCCGGAATGGCACAAAGCCAAAAAAGAAGCCTTCCAAGAGGTTGCCAAAGCAGGGCCGGGTTTTAGGTTGCCATCATACAAGCATATCAACAGCAAGATGGTTGATGAAATCCATGTTAAAATGGTCCAAAGAGTGGAGATGAAGTTGTGTCGGGTTAGTGAAGGCAGACCAACTTTCCTAGTGACCGACAGCTAAAGTAACGTGAACAAAGACCATCTTATAAACTTCATGATCGTGATCCAGGAAGTGAAGTATTTCTGAAAACCGTGGAAACCAAAACCGAGGCTGTGACGGGGGATTGGATTTTTCAGAAGACAAAAGCTGTCATACATAGCTTCGGACCACAAGAAAACTGACAAACTTGTATGTAATTTCACCAACTGGCGACTCTTGAATCGCAGCAGTGGTCCAGCTATAGCATACAAGCTGCAGTTTCCATTCTTCGATGCAGATTCTGAAGTGGAAGAGGATAGTTTTGAAGACAGTGAGGATGAGCTTCTTGCAGTAAATGCTGCCAACCATGTTGACGAAGTCATCCAGCATACCCACTTTGTGGACGAGGATGATGATGTGGAGCAACCCTTTGTCATAGACGAGTCTGATGATAGCGAAGAAGATAGCGAGCAGGAGTCTGATACAGGGGAGCGGGTCCTAGCAACGCAACAATTCCATTTGAGGACTTAACCTTGCCTATCCCGCCAGCGGACTCTCCAATGCCACTTACACTATCAAACAGAGCACGTGGTCGAAAAAACACGTCCAGGGGACGAGGCGGCAGCAAGGGAAGATGCCACAGAAGATTGAACCCAAGCCAGCACGTGGAAGAGGAAGGAATCAATGATGATAATAGCAGCGACCCAGAAGACGATGAATGAGTGTCTTCAAACTTTTGTAACCATTGCAACTTTTCAATGAAAGTTATTTTTTTGTTGTTTTCAATAATATGTCTGCACTTTTCATCTCAATTGTTGTTTGTAGACAAATTATAGTTTGCACTCTTTTAATGAAAGATACTTTCTTGTTGTTTCAACAATCCATCTATACTTTTCGTCTCAATTATTTGTATAAAATTCAATTCTCACAACAACTCTACACTTTTCTGGACAAGTTTTATAGACGTTCACATGCATGCGTCTGTCATTGTCTCTTGTACAATGTGAGTCCCAATGCATTGTGAAGGTGTACCCGGGCATATCAAGGGTTTCATCTATTCCTAATCTTCTTATTCGAAACATCTAGAATACATGAGGCATTTTATATTATTCCAACAAGAAAATCAGAAATAGACTCAGCCGTGATCCCAAAGTCAAAAGAAAGAAAGAAAGAACGTCATGCCACTAGGCAACTCCTCTTCAACTTTGTTCCAACTTTTCCTTAAGAAGGCATTCTCCTTCCTTAAGGAAAAGTTGGAACAAAGTTGAAGAGGAGGGCATTGTGCGCGCACTACAATTGAGAGCCGTCTGCGAGTCCCAGTGCCTTCTGAAAGTGCACCCGGTCATCACAATCTGGAATTCCATTACTGTTTGTCCCTTCGCGTGTTATAGAATCTTAACGAAAAGCAATCTAGGCACGCGAAGGGTTCAAACAGTCACGAACCATTCCAAGTGATGATGACATAGATACACTTTCATAAGGTGAACACACACGATCTGATGTCATTTGTCCCTATCGAGACCTTCTTTCCTTTGGCCACCACGGTCCCAATAGTGGTGACCAAAGGATAGAATGCCTTCTCAGAGGTCCAAATGTAATTGGTTCTACGGCTTTTCTCGTGACCGTTATCTCCACCCAGAAGGACGGAGGTTGCCACACCCCTTTGTTTGCCCATCTCTTTGTGTGAATGTAAGGTAGCGTCGTGCTAAGTTGCATTGACCCACAAAGATGAACAAAAAAGGTATGTGGAAACCTCTGTACTTTTGAATCGAGGTAATGGCCACTTGGCTTCAGTGCGCCTGCCCTAGAGACTCCCACCCTTAGAGGGAGCGGGATTTACAATGCCCCAAATTTACAATGCTAGATAAAAAGAGGTATTGTAAAGCCCACTCCTACTAGGGGCAGTAACAAGAATCTTGGTGCCCTCCATTGTAATCCTTGAAAAAATGATGCTTGGGTGGTCAGATACCTACAAATTAGCAATTGATATTTTGGATACTATTATTTATATTGAAAAAAAGCAATATCCAAAATATCAACTGGTAATCTGTAGGCATCTGCCTCCAGAGCGAGTCCCAGTGCCTTGAGAGCCGTCTATTCGTCTATTTTTTGATATTCTTATTTGAAACTTATAGAATACAGGAGGCATTTTAGATGTTTTAAATAAAAAAATAAAAAATAGACTTAGCCATAAACTTTAAAGGCAACTAAGCTGGGTATCACTAAGCTGCATTTTCTCAAAGAGACAATATTAGAGCCTTTGTATGCAACAGACCACAGTCCATGCATGAGGTGCGAAGATCACCTAATTGCAAGTCGTAATGCTGCACAAGCTTCCCCATCAATGACAACAGTTAGGCGTTCAGATGGTTGACGCCTAACTGTTGCCATGGATGGACGAAGCTTAAGCAACATTATGGCTTGAAATTATGGAATGTTCGCACCTCATGCGTTATTGCGGCACGTTGCATAAGATGGGAACTCTAGTTTGTGTATTCAGGTCTAAGCTTATTGAGACAATAATATAGCCGACGGGAATCTTGATACATCTAGGTGCATCGTTTCACTACTTCAAAGCGAGAAGCTCATCAGAATTTAGCCTAAAGTTCTGGCAAATAATTCTCCGTTGATTGCGGTAGTGAGGCGTAACTATGGTACGACGCACTGTGTGCGCGCTATAGTTATGTCTCACTGCCGCAATAGATGGAGACTCCCGGCCAACACTGTAGGTTGAATTTCGATGAGCTGCTCGTGTTTGAAGTTGTAGCACATTGCGTCTGGAGACTTCTATGGGCACATGCCTTCAAAAATTAGATAAGATCCTGGTGTTCAACAACTGGAAGTGCCATCAATATGCTAAATAGTTGCCGCATCTCTACTTGCAGTCTACCGACACGATCATAACACAAATCAACAAGTCAGGCATTCATTAATGATCGGTGAGTTGGGTCTTTTCATTTGTCCAATATGCACCGGATGTTTGTTACCACCCGGCGCCGAACCAGCCCGAGCACGTCCTTCATACGAAGTTCTAGCAGCAACGTTGACGACAGAGACAAGACTTGTTGTCTTGTTTCAGCCCTTCGTGACAAAACCTTCATATCTTTTCCAAGATCATTCACAGATGATGTACTCGTAGTAGCAACAAAGCAGCAACACCTAAAGCTTGGCAACAAAAAAAAGCTTTCTTTTAGTGATTGTCGAAAGCGTAACTCATTCATTTACTCTACTAGATATTTTAAGGCTACCCTAAGTTGACGGGTTGAACAATAAGTTTCAGGTTTATGAAAAGGAAGGAATGTAGACATAGACTTCTTTTGTAAGTGTTTGATTTAACAAATCTAATATGGCCCAGCCATTGACTCCATAACGAAAGCTCCCTCCGAAAAGTTTGCAATCTAACCTAGATACTATGTAGCTACACTTGTTGTGGCCTTATTCCATGTATGGATCTCTGAAACAAGGCCACAAACAGGTGTAGCTACATAGTATCTAGGAAAGAGACTGTCTAGCGCATAGCTACCGAGAACTAAGTTCCCAACTCCGTTCCCATTCCCAATTCCGTTCCCAATGGTCCAGAGTTCCGGGAACTCCTGCCCAAGTTCCCAATTCAAGTGCTACCGGGAACTACATTCCGGTTAAAGTTCCCATGGTAGCAAAAAAAAATTAACATGAAAATTACATAGGAATGTCCAAAAAACAAATTCTAATGGCAAAAAGGTAACGAATTTTCTTACTTTTTTACTCTGTAATTTTTTTTGGTCTGCTGTGTTTGGGCGGCAACACTGTCAGCCGTACCACTGGTGCCGGATTGGACTGAAGCTAAGCTACTGCTCTATATCTATCTGCTATCTACTACTATCTAATCTATTGCTGCTATGACTATATCTATTGCCGCCATGCCTGAAGAATGAAGATGTACAGATGCAGCAGATCACAAGTAAGTACTTAGCTGAAAAAAAAAATTATGATTTGGTTTCAGTTGGGGGTTTTAGTTTGATTGATTAGATTATGTCTCAAGTAAAGTTAGGCAAGACAACAGAAACAATTATAGTCCATCTCATTTTTAAGCAGATATTACATATAAGTAGCTGAAAAGAGTTTTGCAGCGTGTATGAAGAACGCCATTACCATATTTAACATAGATGGAGGATGGGTTACACTTCTTCTAGTTTCTTGGATGAGTTGAATTAGATTGTCTCAAGTTAGGCAAGATTGAAGGCTTATAAATCAGGAGTTTCCATCCAATAGAGGGATAAAGTATAGGTAGTTTAATGGGAGACAGGGATGGTCAAGCATAGATACATTGTCAATAAGACAAATAAGTTTAAATTTTTGCAGCATTATAGATGATTCAGAATTGTGGAGCAGCAGGATCTTGCCATCATCGACCTCTTATCTTGTGAGTGGGCAGCAAGCAAACAAGGTATCATTCATATTATTATGTTTATGAATCAGTCATTAACTAGAGTCTATGTGATATTTCAGATTTTGAACAAAGGCTTTATCATTAATTTATTGAATGCCTTTTTTTTATAGGTACTTTCATCATCAAGGCATTTTCTAGAACATTTTCGTCAAGGTGTTTTCTAAAACATATGTTTTATGTGTGATAGAATGACACACTAGAAGCTTATAACTTCTTATAATTGTTGTTTTTCAAGCTCTTGACAAAATTAAAAGGTGGTTTTATTTGTTACGTTCCCATATCAGTATACATTTCACGTTTTTAAGTTTTAAGTGTTCTATGATAATCTACATGCAAAGGGAACTCCAAAACCGTCTTTAAATCTAATAAATTCGAAAGTTGGACGTTCCCGTTCCCGATCGTTCCGAATTTTGGATCCATGTTCCCGTTCCCGTTCCGGGTAGCAATGGTCTAGCTAGCAACTCCAAAAGCAGCCACACGAGCAACACCTAGGTATTCATCTTCCCGATCTCTACTCTTCTAGAGCCCTACATTTTCATCGCCCTGCTAATGCATACACAGCTGGGACGCGTTGGGCCAATGCGTTCCAGTTGTGTATTCATTAGCAGGGCGATGAAGATACCACCTAAAGCATGGGGGGGAAAAAAAAGAAAAAAACTTTTTATTAGTGATTGTCGAAAGCATAACTCAATTATTTTACTAAATATTTTAAGGCTACCCTCCCTAAGTTTCAGGTTGGACAATAAGTTTCAAGTTATGAAAAGGAAGGAATCTAGAGATAGACTTCTTTTGTTCGATTTAACAAATTTGATCTGCCCCAGTTATTGACTCCATAACAAAGGCTCTCTCCGAAAGGTTTGCAATCTCACCACGATTGCACTTCGACCGGGTCTTGTTTTTTTATAAAAACACAAGACCAAGCGGATACTTTAAAAATATACATTGATTCCTATATTCGTGTCGGACTTTCATCAACAACACCATCAGGAACTAGGCCAAGGGTATATATTGCCAAGATATCCTCCTGACCTTCTATGGGCATACAACATTCACCTTCCGGCGCGGCGTGATCGAAGCCAACAACAGCACCACCAGGCAAAAGGCTATACATCTCAAAGAGAGGTGGACCCTAGCTATCCGCAACATCGGCCGTGCCGCCCACCATCGACATTTGGCACGATATAATCGTGTCAAACCAGGCATAGGAACACAACCTCAGTATTGAAAATAGTCGAAAACACTAATCTCCCTAAGAGAATTAAGGTTGTCGAGAAAGGTAGGCAACAAAACATCTTTCTTCTTGTTTTCTTGTGTTCTCTATGTTATTATTTTAAGAATAAGTCAGGGTTCATCCATAGAACAAGGCGCTCGCCATCGTTGAGCCCTCAGTAGGAGGGGGGCAACAGACGCGGGCCTAACTAGGGACTAAACCCTAGACCTAGCTAACAAAGAAACAACAAAAAACTCTAATTAGATTGCCTAAAAAAACTAAAAAAAAAACTGAAACTAGGGCATGGTTTGCAAGGCGAGGCGCAGAAAAAGTACCTTTTGCTGCGCGGAAAATTAAGTCCAGCTTCGCAAAATATATAAAAAAGTTCGGGTGCTCGAAAGCTGCAGTTCGCGTGCACGAAAATGGCTTCGGGTGCGCGAAACCTTCACTTCGGGTGCGTGAACAGTGTTGGCGATGGGTGTCAGGGCGGCGTCGCTTCGCGCACTCGAAAAAAGGGCTTCGAACACGCGAAATATGGTTCGCGCACTTAAAGCTGCAATTTTGGGTGCCTGAAGTGCTGACTGGACTTTCACGCAACGGAAGCACGGGTTTCGCGTGCTCGAAGGAAGTTTCGCGTACCCGAAACTAAAGGCTTCGGGTGCGCGAAATTTTTTTTTCCCGGCCGGCGAGAGTTTTATACAGGAAATACGTATAAAACCCAAAAATACATATTTGAACTTCATACGTCTAAAATTTTGCATTCATACGTACAGAACCTATCCCTGCTATCTTACTATTGACACAAGGCCCCAAAAAAAAAGTAGTTATTAGTTTTTTACAATAGCTTTTGCATAAAACCACTATAATAAAGTAATGTTACTAAGTGGGTTAATGTGTTAAATAACCACAGAAATCATATCATATTTACGAGGTTTGTAAAGAGGTTCAAACATATCATATCATAACAATTAATTGATGTCATATCATATTTACGAGGTTTGTAAAAAGGTTCAAACCATATCATATCATAACATTGAATTGGAGTCATATCATATTTACAAGGTACTAAATAATATAATTTGTGATTTCAAACTTTAATTCGGGTGATCTTAGCTTTGATGGAAAGATCTCATCCTCCCCTAAAATGCATCCCAAGATACATTCGATCATCGCAAAAAAGTTATGGTCATTTCCATAAAAATACCTCCGCAACCACAGGCGTTTCGCAATTTTAGCAAAACATAAGGGTATTTTCGAGTTTTTCTCTTATCGACATATCCAGTGGGATGCTGCCTAATGATGTGACGTTAAAAATATCTGTCTGTCTATCTATGCTTTTATTAAGCATACCTTCCCTTTATGTTTTATGGGAATCTGTTTTAATGCTAATGTTTAAAAATCATGGACAATAGAGCACATGATTTTTCCAAATTATTGAAATCATTATAGAAAATAGAGATACATACCGTTTAAGTACATTTAAAGACATAGCATTGATTAACCTTACGTTATAGTCTCAAGTGGGTAGAGCTCATACCTGCACCCATCCAAGACACAACCAAGAGTTAGAACCGTTAGAGCGCATGGAAAGTAGTAGGTGTCATAGCTCAGGATAGAAGAACCTCCCGTGTTATTGGTGTCGAGAGAACTACACAATTAACCAGTCTAAATGTACTCTAACATTTCTATTAACAGCAAAGCGGTGCGCCTAACACAGCAAAGCTCGATCCAGTCGTGGATTCATCTGGCCTCTGGTTAGATTGCTCCGGAATTTGTCCTATTCACAGACCTGGGATCCGATTCCGCACTCAGCAGATTTGGCCGATTGGATATCTATCCATCGGGCAGCCAACAGGGTTTCGGCATCCAGCACTCCAGCAGTGGATCGGTTCGGCTTCTGCCCACCCAATTCGTCATCAGGCTTCCCATCGAATCAGCCATCAGACCACACCAATCGGTACAGACCAGGTATTAACGTCATCATGTATTCCTAAATTTGTCTTCCAGCAGTGGCTATCTTCAGTTTGGCAGCATCCGGGTGCTTGTGTTTCCTTCTTGCTTTATTCATGGCCAGGAACGAACGGGAACAGGCCCGAAAACGGGCAAGGCCAGCAGCCGTTCAAGCCAAGAATCCCGCTGCCAAGCCAGATTTGGTTTCTCCGGTGCAGGAATTGGAGGCGCGCTTGCCCAATCGGGAAGCGGCTAACCAGTTC
>JAANSK020253385.1:0-22904 GCA_011763485.2 Isoetes engelmannii
TCCATTCGCAGGTAATTGTCACCTGCAAGAAGAAGCAAAGCATGTCAGTAACATTGAATTTATCAATCCAACATATATATTGAAAAGATCAAACATACTACGAGAAGAAAGCTAACAACAAGCTACATGGCAGCCAAATCATGATCACGAATGTCCAGAGGGATAAAAGATGCATTGGGCTCTCGAATTTCAGGAGGAGATGGCTTCACTCTGCTACAAGCATACACGAATTCATCTTGGCTACTCCCGCCATCCTCGCACTTCTCCACATCTTCATATTCTTCCACGTCATCCCAAATTCTCCTCCTTCTTTTCCTATTTTCTCCACATGCACTATACCTGGCTGCATACCAAACAACGCCATCCCCACATCTCGATATTGGCATTGTTGTGGCGCCAACATGATGCGCCATGCATCTTGCACTCTCTCGAGAGACGCATAGGCCGAATTATTTGGGAGGACCCAGGAGCTAGCTAAATGATATCTTCCCGTTTGAAGCATACACCGCACCGGATGAATAAAGGAGGCGCTCCTAAACCTGCCTGTATGATACTGCAAAAAGTGGAACGTCCGTCACTAGCCTAAGATTGCTATTTAGCCTAACAAATGCAATGAATATGACTAGCAAGGCAGTCTATGGCTTAAAACAATCACTAAGAGAATTATACAATTGCATGAACACTTATCATGGAGAACAAGGTTTCGAAAAACTAAAAAATGATGGTAACTTGTATAGATTTAAACTGAAAGATGATTTCTACATCATATCTCTTTATGTAGATGACTGTGTGATGGCAACTAACAGTACCAAATGTATAAATGTTTATAAGGAAATTCTCAAAGCCAGATTCAACATGACTGACATGGGAGAGCTTAAATAGTTTCTAGGCATTGAAGTAGAGAGAAACAGGTCTGAAGGAACTCTAAAATTGAAACAAGCAAGGCACATTGAAAACGTGCTTAAGAGGTTTAACTTGGAAAGTGCATATCCTAGCAAAACTCCAGCAATTACAGGTCATAGACTAACAGATGAGACTGCTATGACAAAGGAAGAGATAAATGAAATGACTAAGACACCTTATAGAGCACTAATAGGGTGCTTACTATATCTTGCAAAAAAACACACGACCTGACATCTCATACATAGTGAATGTGTTGAGCAGGAGGTGCCACAACCCCATCAGAGAGCATTGGCAAGCTGGAAAGCGTGTTTAAAACATTTGAAGGGTACACAACATCATGACATAACATACAGTAGCAAAAACTTGACACTAAGTGCTTATAGTGATGATGATTGGGGAGGAGACTTGGCAACCAGAAAATCAACCCCAGGGTATGTAATCTTCTTGGGAGGAGGTCAAATAGCATGGAGAAGCAAGAAACAATCTGCCATAGCTATGTCATCTGCAAAAGCAGAACATTTTGCATCCTCTCTTGTGTCAAAGGAAATAACATGGTTAAGGAGGTTCCTAGATGAATTAGGTTGCACTCAAATTGCATCTACAATAATTTTTACAGATAGTCAGAGTAGCATAGAAATTGTGAAAAATCCAATAGACCACGAGAGAACCAAGCATATAGAGTTCAACATTCACTTCATATGAGATTTGGCAGCAAAAGGGTACATTCAAATGCAATACATTAGCACTGCATACCAAATTGCTGATGTGTTTATCAAAGTGCTACCAGAGAACAAATTTGTCCAGTTCAGAAAAGGTTCAAATGTTACAGAAGAATAATCAGGAAATGTGATGAAGGAGGAATGTTGAAAATGTAGATTAAATTTGATCATCAAATTTCTGAGCACAGGTTGAGCTCACAGAACATTTTGCAGATGCACTGAATATTTTATCTTGTTCAGACAAATGATGAGGACATTTTGTCTTGTTCTTATCATTAGGAGTTGGACACCATGTGATTAAATGTGGGAAGACCTTATGGTCATTGAAGGTGCATGCAACCATGGTGTAGAGAAATGGTTAAGGGAAATCATAGTTGTGCATATTAAAACCAATAGTTGGTGGTAATGGTTATAAATATGGAATCCAGAATGCCATGGAGGGAAACTTGATTTGAAGACAACACGATGGCCTCCAACGTAATGCCGACTCCAGGAGGGTCGGACGCCACGAAATAAATTAAGATGTAGACCACAGCAGTGATTATCTTTGTAAACAGGTCGTGCTTCACATTTAGAGATACACAAGTTTGAGTAGAAGTCTTAGTAATCAGGTCGATAGAAGTTATTATTATGCTATAGTGATTTTGTTAGTCCCATTGCTACAGTAACTAGCTAATGGTTTGATGTCATTTTAATATCATCATTTGATATTGATACTTTGGATAAGGATTGTTTTCATTGGTTATTTTGTGAGCACTTGATAAGAATTTGATTATCTGAGTACTCAAAGTATAACTGAGTGTGATTGATTGTATCAGTATAAGCTTGCTTTTCTAACATGTATAAGCATTGAACGGTTGTGAGCGCTACAAAGACACCAAGCTTGATGTTATTCAAAGGTGGAGCTGATGTCTAGTAGTAGATACGATGTTTGAAATTTGAAATTAGGAAATTGAAGTATCTATTCTTTAAGATGTCATTTACAATGTAGATGATTGTACTAATGTTGGGTTGTACATGTCCAGGAAAAGGGGAAGGAAGTTCTGTCAAAGCCGTTGTACTAACACATGGATTTTCAAGCATTTCTAATTGAACGTCAGAAAATCTTATCTAGTTCATCATCTGGATCATATAAGGGCAACCCTTTGTTCGCTAGCACCTTGTTCTTGTTTTCTCAGGTGAGAATATTGTATTTTATTAATGGAATCAATATGATGTACCAATTTGGATATACAGTCTAAGGGCAACCCTTTGTTCGCTAGCGCCTTGTTCTTGTTTTCTCAGGTGAGAATAATGTATTTTATCACTGGAATCAATAATTTGGGTATGTGGTGTCGATTTTGGCCCTTGTCACCTCCAGACTCTATTAATTGAATTCGGGCTCCCGAAGCTTCTTCAAGAACATGCCTTATAGACTTCCTTACAAAGGACTTGTTTATTTATTCCTTTTCATAAAACAAAAGAAAAGAAAGAAAAAAGAAAATATATCAAAAATACTAACAGAAACTTGATGAAAACTTCTACTTGCATGATATGAGTTGTAATATAACAAGAGGACATAACCTACAATTTGACAGGGTCAAGTGGTAAGAATATTCGTGTGTTTTGTCGTCAAGATCAACGGGCAATACTCAAGCATTTATCAAAACTAGATCATGCTTTGCACATCATAAGCTCTGCCAAAATTATTAGAAAAAGCACCAAAGCTACAAAATCACTGCACCGTATTTCAAAGGGGAAAAGCTTCGTTTTGGTGCCAGATCTTATGGCACAAACAAACAGCTTCAAACTGATTACTGCCGTAATATTAATGCTTATGCCTTGTATTGCCAGATCTAGATCAAACAGGGAAAAATCAAGCCTGGAGCTTCTGCCCGATTACCTATCAGATCTGTCTGTATTCCCTGGAGCAGTAACAGAGGAAGAATGCATCCAACAATGCCTTAATTCTTCGCCCTGCACAGCGGCCATATATTTTACGAAATCTAAGTTCTGTTTCTACACGCAGCATATTTATCCATCTTCTGATGTTATTGTCTACTTGAAAGCCCCAGGCCATGGCAGAAGAAAAATGTTTCAGGTTTCTTACTTTTGGTCTTCAAGATGGGCCAAATGGAAAAAAATTGTTGTGATTTTGGCGATAGTTGCAGCTTGCATTTTGGCATTGTCTTGCTGTTGTCTAATTTTTGCTTGTTGCTGTTCTTGCTTAATTTGAATTTGGGCAAACATTGTAACTTAATCGATTGTACTAATCAATAGATTCTAATCTCCTAAAATACGAGTTGTTCTTTCAATAATGCAATGGCTTGTTGATTTTGACAAATGGCGTGTTGATTTTGGAAGCTTGTTGATTTTGGAAGGCCTTCCAAAATCAACAAGCCATTGCAAATTCACGCAAAGTATGAACAAAATAATTATATAGGTCCAAAAAGTCCAAAAGGAGAAACAAGTTGCTACACGCAACAAAGGGTTCTATACACTTCTATCTATGTTATGATGCAAGACTATACACTTAGTACTACCGTCGTATTTTGGTTTAATAAATTCACTCTTGAGGCACAAATTTGGCCCATTATATGTTGCAAATCTGAAGCAAGCAATGTGATTTTTCGCATTACACTTCAACTCTACCCTCTTCATGGAGGCAAAAATTGATGCTAGATAAAAGTAGAAGCTGTTTTGTCATTTAAATACCCCCTATCCATCTAGGTGGCATATTATTTCCAACATCCATCTAGGTGGCATTTTGGCATGGGATGTTGGGCGGATTCAACATCCCACGCCAAAACGCCACCTAAATGGATATTGGAAATACGAAACTATAAGAAGCTTCCAGAGGCATAAAGGGTCCGAATATCATTAAGAATTAGAAGAAAGAGGGATGAATAGCTAAAAATCTTCTGGAAGCTGAGTTCCGAACCTCCTGGAAACTTGCGGGGTAGGTGTTGGTTCTTGTTGTTGGATTCCCTACTTTAGTGGTGTCTGCATAATCTCGATTGCTTTAAGTGGGAGGAGTCTTTGGGAGGGGTGTGTCTTCTTTAGTTATCATTCTGAGTAATGGTCATTCTAGAGATTGGGGGGTGGTGGGGGACGAGGGGGGAGAGCACGGATTCACTTATCTGTTTTGTGCTTAGGATGATTTGGGAATATGGCAATTTGCCGCTTTTTCAGTGCGCTTAGTCCTATGGATTACATGGTAGCGGCAAAATAGGGGGTCTTCCAGTTAGTGTGTGATGTTGGTTGCTTGATTGCGCAACTTTGCTATTACTCTTGGAGTTTATAGGTTGGGGAAAGGAGAGGACAACATGATTTTTGGTGGGGGAGAGGAGGGCGGGTCAGGTGCATTCGGGGGCCTAGGCAAGGTGTAGTTTTAGGAGCTAGTTAGGCTAGTATTGCTAAGTAGCCTGTGCCACACGGTGCCGCATAGACTATCATTTACTTTAGTATTTAAGGACCTCTGCTTGCCCCTCTTGGTGCCTTAGCAGACGCCTGACACCTTGAGTTTGGAATCTGTTCCGATTAGGTTCAGGCTCGAGCTGTGATAGGCAGGCATTCCTTATCTAGTGTGTTCCAGGTGTTCAGCGATGGCTTAGGGTTTTGGAATTTCGTCGTTTGCTACGACACTTACATTTGGTTTTCTTGCTAGAGCGGGACCATTTCGAAAAATGCGATCACTTGCACTAGCAAGTTCTGGCGCGTCCCGTGGGTAGTATGCTGTCCTCCCGCAGTAGCGGACTGGGTTTTTCCAGGACCACATGCATGCTTAAGGGACTGTCATACGTGGAAGAATTTTCTGGGTGTCGACCCCTAGTAGTGCCTGTGAAAAAGTGAGTGTTGAGGACGACCATCTTGCTTCCTTCTATAGTAGTAGATAATGAAGGGAGCCGATTGTTAGCAAAGGGTGGGCGGGCTTGGCCATCCCTCTAATCACGGTGGGGGAAAAACAAATCCTCCTTTTTCTTGAAACAAGGCATGACATGGAGGATGTTAAGTGCAAATGCAGGATTGGCAATTATATATGTTGTCAAAATGTCGTCACAAAACCAAATATAATTCAAGATATTAATGAATCCATCTTTTGTTGTCATGCATGCAGTTAGTAGACAGGCAATGGAGATCCAAACGGACCACTATTGCTTTGCACTATTGGTGCATACATAGAGGCAGTGAAGGTCCACCTTGAAGAAATTTGCTGCTCAATTTGTTGTATCATACGTCCAGATAATTTAGATACTCAAGGTTGGAAGAGGAGAGGAGGAATTTTTACAGCATGCCACATTGACAATATCCGAGTTGAACATATGACGCACACACCACGCCAACACTGCTTTGTGGGGTCCTGCCCCCAACCACCTTACACTGAATGTGACTCTGGGCAGCCTTGAACTCAAGATATATTTATTCTAGGACTAGCGTTGTCTACTTGAAAACGCAAGGCCATGGCAAAAGAAAAATGTCGACTGTTCGATCTAGATGGCCCAAATAAAACCAACGTCAATTTAGCAATAGTTATAGCCTTCATTTTGATATGTTTGGTCTGACCTATCCTTTTTAATAGTTGTCTATGCTGTTTCGGACTGTTTCTCCTTTTGAATTCTTTTCTCTTGCTTTGTTGGTATTATATAGAATAATTTACTATGAGTCCATAAGAAAATTACTGTTATCAAAGTATACATGCCTTCTAGCTTGTCGGAATGGCAGGTTTTGCCAAGATGCCAGCCAGTACAAACTTAACTTCCATTTAGTAACTTGCAACTTGCCAACATAGAGGCTTCGACCGATTTAGTTTAAATCATTCTTAAAACAAATATAATATAGTTTTGAGTTTAAATCATTCTTAAAACAAATATAATATAGTTTTGACAAAACGTGAGGAAGCGTGGACGGCGTCAAAATAAGATTAAGCTTTGCCCTGTTTCTTCTCAAATGCGAGCTCATTATTTCATAGCCGGACCCAAATCTGTTGTTCCATCAGAAATGGCTGCTATCCATTTGAATTTTCTAATATCCTGTATTGTTTTACAATTCGTTGCCGGATGTGGAGCTTTAAGATGCCCCCAACAATCAAGAATGGAGGCTTTGCCATCTCTTAATTTCTTTGCAGAAGCTTCAGAACTCAAGATCTATTCTGGGGCTTCAACAGAAGAAGAATGCATCCAACAATGCATGGAGAATTGTTCCTGCGCCGCGGTCGTGTATTCGAGAGGATCATTTTCCTGTTATTATGCAGAGCAGCTCTATGCCTTGAAGCAGATAAAGGGTTATTATGACTCTGAGGAGGTAACCTACTTGAAATTGAACAGCCATTCTAGAAAATTGTTGGCTTTGCCCAAAAATAAAGTCAAAAGATGGCTTATCATCTCTGCAATTATAAGCGCATGCCTTATTGCCCTCTCATGCTTTTGCAGAATCCTGGGCAAATTATGTTGCTAGCTTATTATGATCAGATTACTTATGTTTTGCACTCTGGATTTTCCTCCAAGCTTCTTTGGAATTCTTATTACATTCTAAGCTTCTTTGGAATTTTTATTACATTTTATCACTTAGCTGTGAAATGATTGTTCGATAAACTGAATTACAATTTGCAATGGACAAGCTAGCAAACATTTAATTCTTTTTTCTTTTGTGCCAACGAATTCATCTCACAACCTCTTTGCTTTGGTCAAGCCACGGTATTTAGCCAGAACGTTGTGCCCTTTTAAGTGCTTATTCTTATGAAGAACATATGAAGAAGAAAAGCCCTCCCCCTTCATATCCCTCTCCAACATATCCACTAGGAGGCCATGATAACTAGTGGGAACAATCAATTAAGACAAATGTAGCTGGTATATTTGCATTGTAGATGTTAAGAAGAAATGAATGGCAATTAGCTAATATGTTGATAAGCATACCAGGCGTTACGTTCCCATAAATTATATAATACAACCTTGGCCGCTATAAACATTTCTCCTTACCAACTTGGTGTCGATTCTAAACCCAAGTAGGGCATTTCAAGATGAATTTCCGTAATTCAAACTGTAACAGGAAAAGATAAAGATGAAAAGGCCTAAATTTGTGTTCCATGGCTTTATAAGAAATGCCCTCAAACTGCATTGCACGAAGGTGCTCATTGACATGCATGTTTATTGTTGGGCTAATATGATATTTAAATGTAGATGTCGATATTGAAATGAAAGTGGCAGTGTTTCATGTAGCTTTGAGAGTATATGACCGGATATTATAGTACCTTTTAACCTATAAAACATAAGCCTATACTTTTCTCCTAAGTTTAGTCATTGGATATGCCTTTAAGACTATACTCTTCCCCTAAGTTTACTTATTGGATATACATAAGACTATAGGGTAAAAGCATGATGTACTGGATCGAAAAGATGCATTTTAGCACCATAATTTTCGATGCTAAGCGTGGTGGGAAAAACCGAATTTGTAATCGCAAGGCAGTTACTTTTTCAAATATTATCATGATTAACTATTCAAAACTTGTCCTTTCCTGGTGATGCGAGCGTTGCGCATGCATTATCCAAAAAAAAAAAAAAACATTATGTGCAGGTTCCTCTATTTTCATTCCTTTTCTGGATTTCTACGGCAGAAACCTTTGTCTTTCCTGCTGAAATTCCCCTTGTTCATGGCCAAGAACATACGATCCAGTCTCATGTTCATAGAAATGAGGAAACTCTTGTGCAGGTCGGCCTCCAGGAAATTTGAAGTCGAGAAGCTCATGGGAAGCCCCTCTAAAACCTAAACCATTCTGCTAAGTATATTTCTGGATGATGACGAAACGGCTTTTATCATACCGGAGTTGAATGCCACCGGATACACCTACAAGGATCTGTACAGGCAAGAAAAGCATTACGCCACATAACAAGAAATTGAGTCTGTTTGGGGGGGCCGAAAGTAACACGCAAATCCAATTACAGGTGGGTTGGTATCTGTATTCAAGGATTCACCCATGATTCTCTATTGCTTAAAATATTGTTTTGATTCATTATGCAGGTTGAAGAATCTGAGCAAGGAGTGGTACAATGAACATATGTCCCTTTACAAAAAAATCACACAAAGATCGTGTGCCTGGGAAGGCATGGCCTCACAGACTATGGCTGTTGCGTATTACCTTCACACAAAAGGTGAAGAAATAAATTGGTTGAGTTTTTGGAAACAGTTAAGAGATAAAGGGTCTGAAGCGCACCATCTCAACATAAGAGGAAACATTCATGCATTTCAAATAGTGGGGAAGCAGAGCCAAATCCCGCAGATGATCAAGATGCTTCCTCTCTTGAAATGTCTCGGCCACAATTCAACCATCGTCAAGCTGTAAGAAGAATTTCGGGGAACATCATTGCAAAACCGGGTACTTTTTAACCACCTTCCGGAACAACCATATGATGCAATTTAACATTGGAACTGTTATTTTCCGAAAAGGTTTAGCAAGCTTGAACAATCAAGTACACCACTTTTGGTTCATTGAGTTGTGTTGTATATTATGTGTAGGAAATTTGTGCTACTAGTTTCGAGTTGTGGTGGATATTTTCAGTTCACATTAGTATGTAACTCCAAATGTGTTACGGGGCAGTCATATGGTGCCATTTATGTTAATAATATAGTTTAAAGCATCTGTAGTATTATATATGGTGCCAAACATGGTACCATATCTGAATAGTGAATTGGTTTCCATATGAGTTTCTATATTTAGTGTCATATGTGATGCTAGATGTGGTGGTACTTGTGAATGGTGGATTGTCTGCCATATATGGTGCCAACTATGGTGTTAAATATTGCACCACGTTACGTGCCACATGTGGAGTAATGGATGCCTGCCATATGTGGTGCTTTGTGTGGTACCATTATGAATTATGGTTTATGTGGTGTCTAATGTGGCACTATTATGGTGCCACATGTGGCACCACCTATGGTGTCTTTGATGCCATTTGTGGTGCAAAGTTTGTCATGATGGATATTTGTGTTGTGTAAAGTGGTGCACGTTGTGGCATGTGGTACTAACCTCGGATTCCTTTTTAGTTGAATTCAACAGGACATTGGGAGAATGGCAACTCTACAAGATCAGAAGTGATTTAGTATAAGGCAAGGTTGCAATCTTCTGATCAAATGCTGCAAGAGCTACAAATAAAGGTTAGCACCTTGAGTTCCAGGCAGAGACATGATGTAACTTCATTGATTTGTCATTCCTCTGACGTGGTACTGTTCTCTAATGCTTCTGACAATAAACGTGTTTTATTTCTGGGAAAAATGCTTGCACCATGTCTTAAACATTAAACTGTGCCGAAGCGCTCCAAATGCAAACATCAAACTTCTGCAAGACCCATACAACAATTCTATATATCCTGGTTTGCATATGAGGTACTTGTTTGTTCTAACCTTCAGATCATAACTGCTAATTGATGGAAGGCAATACATAGCCCTCAAGTCTCCTCCATTGTGCCTGCACCAGAACTCCATTGATCTCTGAAACCATCATCTTCTTGGGTATAGGCCATCCAACCAACCATAATTATGACAGGTAAAGGTACTTTCTCAACATGAGTTGAATTTTGCCTATCTATCACATGCTAATTATCTGCTATAACCTACTGGATATCCTTTGCAGTCTACTGCAGCTCACTTGAATCCTGCTCAGTATACACTGGCGGCAGCACAATGAGTTGTGGTTTCTGCCGAGTGTCTTTCTAATAAGACTTCAGCATCTAGTTCACGTGGGATCCCTATGGCATGTTCCTGTGGAATAGCATCAGCATTTGGATGATCCCGTGGGATGGCTTCAAGATTTGCATGTGTGTCAACTCCTGCACCTAGCTCCTTTGTATCAACTTCTGCACGTAGCATTGATGTATAAACATCTGCACCTGGCATCTGGGTATCAACTTCTGCACCTGGCTCGTGGGTATCAACATCTTTAGCAACTACCACATTACCTTCTTCTTTCATGTCAGACCTGGTTATATGGAATGGCCTCTTCAATATCCTATCAGTAAAATTAAAAGAGATGTTTATAGGATTTGTGGGATACTTGTGGGTGCCTCAAAACAGACCCTATACTGAATATTGCATGGGATTTAATTCGCACAATAAAGAACTGAAATTCCAGTCATCACAAATAAAAAAGAGGTGCATCTTACAAAAAAAAAGGTTTCCCATTACTTCTTTTGGTATTACATAATTTGTAAAAACAAGAAAACATGAATCAAGATTCCTTTCTCTATATACTGAAAACTGAAAGAACTAACTGGACTGGTACATTTGCATTAGAGGAGGTGTCTGAGTCCTTGGACTCACCCTCGCCTCCAGCTTTCATCAGTTTCTTCTTAGACCTCATTAGCATGTCTATCCCTGTTGCAGTCAACTCATTATTCAGGTCTAACAACAACTGCCCAATGTCCTCTATGGTCTCGGTTAGCATCCTTGCAGTAAAAGCAATAGGTCCACATGATGATACTTTTGTGGAAGCAGAGGGCTGAGAGTTGGGAGCAATTTTATATTTGTTGAACATCAGAATTAGACTCCAAATGTGTCCTTTCAAGTATGCTGGTTGATGTTTTGATATGCTCAGTTGCAATGGTATGTACTGGGACCTGCTATATATGTGTTGAAAGCTGTTTTTTTAGTGCTTCACTGCAGATGTGCAGGTGCTCACTGAATTCATGATCTGCTACATTCAAATCTACTTCTTTCATCTCCTAAAATTGTAAACTCCTATCTTTCTTTGAATGTCTTGCTGGCCCTTGCAGAGTTGTGCGCAGATGATGGATGCCTTTTAGAGTTGTGTTGCAGATGATGGGGCCCTTTGCTTCTTTGTTGGTGTCACCTTTTCTCCTTTTGCAATATTTCAAAATCATAGGTACCTCGAACCAGAAATGACTATAATCAAAATGAGAGGCGCCCAAAGGCCTCAACATACACTTTGAGCCGTATTATCGACGGATCTGATTACGAGGTATTTCAACACGCACCTCTTATCACTGGGGAAAGGGGTAGAGACAAAGAGGCCTTATAGCATTAAGCATGCTTCTAGTTAGACTCCTCTTAATACCTATTATATTCAGCTTGTGCATAGGAGCCTGCATAACTTTAGGTGTTGTGTTATAATTGGGTTAAACAATGGGTACATTGGAACTATAGTTGGGACCTTGGTCTGTGGTGGTTACCCATGGGATGCACTTATACATAAGGGGGGGTATGGCATCTGTGTTCGAAGGGTGGCAAAAAATCCCTCTTGTATACGCATATTCAAAAGGCAATTTGACCTCTTCTTGTATAATATTTGCACTAGATCAGTGCTTAGAAACACCCCTAACCCTTAAGTATATGTATGCAAATGGTGGTCATTCAAAGAGCATATCCAACAGAAGAATGTGAAAGTCATTCAAAGAGCTTATTCAACTTTTTGTGCATGCCAATATTTGGCTTCTTGCTTTGCCAATGGTTTATGCCAAACAAAACTTCTATTTTTTATTAAAACTTTTTCAAACTTTTGTAAAAAACATTTGCAAACCTTATGAAAATCATGAGCTCTTATCCAATATCTTAAAAATGAAAACATCTATCTGAACTTAAGACCAGTATGTCGAAAGTGACCTTGTAAATGCAAATATGTTAGACTCATGTGATTCCTATCAAGTCTTTGACAGCCAATCTGTGCAAGTTGTCACTTCTTGGAGTTAGGTAATAGGTGGACTCGCAAAATTTGGCAACACCACAAGGGCTTTGTTTGTATACCTTCAAAAACTCCAACTAGAACGTCTCTCACACCCTAGGAAAACTACACATATTATCATTTTGAGAGAGTTGCTTCTATGATAGTGTCAAAAGTGGGAGAGACTCGTTGTAATAGAATATGCTACTACATGTTTGTGGCCGCCGCAATTGTTTAATTGTAGAATTTGAAAGCCAAGTTGGAAGAGTCCCTTATTAGTTCATCATGAAGAACGTTTTGGGATCTTGGTGGACTCCAGAAATTGTGTGCCAGAAAGTACCAATAAATATAGATGAGACATCAACTTCCAATATCCCAAAGTAGGCCGAATTGGCAAAATTGATAAGAGCGATTCACATGATTATATGGGATGAGGCCCCGTTGATGCATAAACATGTTTATGAAGCACTAGATAGTACGCTCCGTAACGTGATTTCATGTGACAAATTATTTGGGGACTAATTGTTGTTTTGGGAGGAAGTTTTTCTCAGGTTCCACCCGTGGTTCCACGAGGAAATCAACCCCAAATTGTGCATGCTTCCTTAAGTACTCCGACATATGAGCAAGGTGAGGAACATAAGCTCAACATAAATATGCGGGTAATAAAAAATGTGGGAAGAGATGTAGAAGAGCAAAAGGTGTTTGCTGACTATCTTCTACAAGTTGGAGATGGACTTAAAACTACGTTTCCCAAAATTGAATCCGGAAGAGATTTGTGTCAAGTCATAGGAGGAATAATAGATCATTCGTATCAGCGCACTTGCGGCTCCGTCACTCGTGTGCTGCCTCATTTGGCGGACCGCCTCAGAAATTATTCGTCATAATTTTCTCATGGCGGTTATTCCCTAGTACTTTATATGTTGTAAAAATTTTGCGGCATCCATAACCTTAGCCACTATTTTTTTTTTATTCATAGTTATAAAAGGGCATCGCATGAATATGTAGTTTGAATATGTTAAAGATGACCTCCCCGATATTTAGCATGCTCGAACATTACTGAAAGACCCTCTTCATTTACATTGTCATTATTACTTTCAACACACAAACTTGTAGTTCTTTTCTAGAGGGCCAACATTTCGATTCTCGCGATGAACTCGCAAGATGCATCAAAACTCCCAACAGACAATCATTTTTGTTCATTCATAAGCAGGTTTGGTACATTACTAGGTAGTCGCACATTGCTAGTTGCTATCCAATAGCATAAATATGAAATGATATAATATACTGCAAAATTTGATGGAACAACTCCACAGTAGAGCTGCCAAAAGCAATCGAGTATGTCGAGGTGCTTATCATCGGGATTAAAATCTTTTGGATTTTTGAGGAAAAACCCTAGTGATAAGCCCTCATCCAGGGGCTTGGACAATTGCAAGCCTACTATAACATTTCAGCAAAACCTATGGTGAGCTACAAGAACTACTCAATACATTGTTTTCTTTAAAAGGCTAATAGGTCTATTCTTACACAATTTAGGTATTCAAGTCTAGCACTATAACAATGCTTCAACACAAAAAAATAAACCCTTGAAGTGGTAGACAAGGAATGTCCATGACGAACTCTCAAAACATTGGGCAAGTGCACATAAAAATAATTATCATAATATCCACACAAATATAAAAACTTTACAATCTTTCACCATATTAGTGGGCAGGACTACAATATAGAAAAGCTAAATAAAAAACTTTAGGAATACCATCTGAAGTTGATAATAGTAATGCATATTCCCCAATTGTGGGAGCATGCTGGACAAAGACTCCCGGCTCTTCCGGGATATGCTTCTGTATCCGTCTTCAACGAGTGCACAGGGAAGCGTGGGCATGGAGGAGTGGCATGCTACTACCGCACCACATTGATGCGGTCCATTTCCCTATGCAGCAAAGACCGACACAACCGGTACCTGTGGATGCGCATACAACCCGGAGATGGCGCATCCCCCCTCTTTGTTGCGGCATGCTATTTCCCACATGCAGAGAGTAACTTCTACACTACTCATCAGGAGGTCGATCGGATGGAGTCGTATGTCGATCTGTTCGACGACATACAACAGTACCAGCGACTAGGGAAGGTCATGCTTGTTGGGGACTTCAATGCCCGCACAGGAGCGAAGCAGATTATGACGTTTGACCCATTGGCAGAGGATGAATTGCAGCTTAACCCAGCGGAGCTATGTCTTCACAGGCTATAGGAGGACACATGGGTCACACGTTACGGAAGGCATCTCCTCCTGCTTGCGAGTATCTTTGATCTCGTAATCTGTAATGGCTTGGCCCAGTGGCCGTCATCCGGCCAATACACCTGCCAGCATGAGAACCAGAGTGGCGGCCGCAGTGTGGTCGACTATGTCCTCATGGAGGAGCAGCACTTGCACCTCCTCACGCGGTTGGAAGTGGGAACTGTGTTCGGCGACGAGGAGGTGGACTCCGACCACCGACCCCTCCTCTTCAGTGTGGTTATCCAGACACATCAGACGATCGTGCCTTTGACGCCTCCACGACCCAAACTGTGTCTAGACTATAAAGGAGTAGACAACTATGCCCGGTCAGTCGAGCAGGGCCTGACGGAGATACTGCAGCTCTCCACGTTGGAGCAGCAGACCACCCGATTGATCCAGGTACTCACAGAGGCTGCAGACACATGCTTTGGTAGGGGACGGCCACACAGGGCAAGAAGCACCTCCACTTTCCCCCGCAACCGCTGGTTCGACGACGAATGCCATGAAATGAAGCGTCAGCTCCGGCGCGTCACTGATCCCATCCAACGCCCCCAGTCTATCTCTCAGTACCGTAGACAGCTCAAGAATAAGAAGGCCGCGTATCTGGCATAGCGACATAGCCAGATGTTTGGGCTCCTGGACTGCCACCCCATGGAATTTTGGCAACAAGTGCTTAGAAAGGCGCACCATCCAGTAGGAGACATCACTGCGGAACAGTGGATCCAGTATCTGCAACAACTGTAGGATCCTCAGGGCAGACGGACGCCGGTACCTCCACAGGAGGGATTGCACTTGAACATCGCGGAAATCGATGTGATAATGGGCCTTCAGTGCCTGGCCAACGGAAAAGCAGCAAACTTGGATGGTATGCCGGCAGAGCTCCTCAACTGGGCCGGGCAAGCAATACTACCGATCCTTGTAGCTATGCTGAATAGCGCATTGCGGGAAGGCCTCCCACCACAATGGACTTGCAGCAGGGTGGTGCCCATATACAAGGCCGGCGACCCAAACTGCCCGGCAAACTATCACACTATAATGGTGAGCTCGGTGTTTGCGAAACTCCTGGCTACAATAATTGAGCAGCGCACAACGACCTGGGTAGAGCTACGGGGGTCCGGGCCCTCACCCAGGTGGGCTTCCGCCTCGGGCATTCCACCATCGATCATCTGTTTGCCCTACGGGCAATCATTGAAGAGAGCAGGAATCGACGCCAAGACCTGTACTGCTACTTCGTGGACTTCGCAAAGGCCTTCGACATCGTGCCTCGAGGCAAGTTGTGGGACAGACTGTAGGAGCTCGGCACACCGCTGGATTTGTGGAATGCAGCCTACAGGTTGTATGAGGCATGTTATGGGCACCTCACACCCTCCGGACAATCAGTGACCAGCAGTATTGGGGTACGACAGGGCTGCCCTCTCTCGCCTACACTGTTCGGGCTCTACATAGATCAGTTGGAGCAGTGGATGGCCAAGCACGGCGGAATGGGCGCCCCGTTGATGCATCATATTATCAGACAGTTGATCTACGCCGATGATGTTGACCTCCTCGCACACACATCGGAGGACATGCAGCGCCACCTGGACGCGCTGGCCACATTCTGCCAGCACACCAGCATGCGGGTGAACCTCGCAAAGACCAAAGTCCAATTGATCTCATCTTCTAGGCACCCACAGATTCCCTCCTTCACGTACCAGGGGGAGCATGTGGAGGTTGCACCCACCTACAAATACTTGGGCAGAGTTCTCCACTTCCATGCATTGGGATAGCTGCATTCGACTGCGGGTTGTTGCCGGCTGGAAGGTGTTGCACGCCACGCAGAACAGTAGTTACCAGGCGGAGCTCTACGCTTGGGAGCACCAGGCACGCCTCTTTAGAACTCTGGTGGAGCCATTCCTCTTATACGGAGTAGAAGTATGGGGGTCCGTCATCTCCGCCACCATCAGGGCTAACCTGGAACGAGTGCAAAAGGCTTTCTTGGCACGCGCCCTCAGAGTGAAGCAGACAGTCCCGTACCAGATATTGCTCCAGGAAACACGGTTCCTTCCGCTACAAAGGGCGGCAATCTGTCGTCACCTCCTGTACTTCCAGAAAGTGGCCCACATGGATGAAGACCGGCGCGAGTAGCTTTAGCAGTGGTAGGGGCCCTCAACGCCTTAAAACCTGCTGGAAGGAGAAACAGGTGCAGTGGCTATCCCAATGGAACATCCAGCCACACAGGTGCGTGCGGGTTCGCACGAAGCAGGAACATGAAGAGCTGAAGAACTACCTTGCACCTGCTTTCTTGGCAAACTCTGGGATAGTGAGGCCCTATCACAGGTCAAACTTGGGCACTACAGACAGCAGGTTAATTCCACGCTCGCCCGAGGCCCCCAGCAATACCTGTTCACCCCCTCTCTATGAAGAAGCGTAGGCTGATTGCCTCCATCCACACAAGGGGCCACCACCTCCGCATTGAGACAGGGAGATGGACAAAGAAAGCACCCGAGAGTAGAACATGCCGAAGCTGCCGCCAGGATATCGTTGAGGACGAACAACTTGCCTTACAGACTTGCCCCGGAGCCAAGCACTCTATCTCCTGCTCAACACCAACGTCGTGGGAACTCTTGGATCTTACATCCAGGAGGTGATGGACGAACGACAACGGCTTTGTCCGGGTCATTCATATGCTGTGGTTCTGTATACCAGCATGACCATTACTGCCACGGTTTTTCCCATGTGGATTTTTCATCCTGGCCGTAATGGGCATGCTACTCCTCTTGTACATGTCCCATAGGCCAATTGGCCTCCGTGGACGATAAAAATGTTATCTTATCTTATCTTAATTGGTTGCAAAGGTATAGGCCTTTAAATAAGTAATTGTTAGATCCAGAAAAATGGAAATAGAGGCAGAATTGTCATTTGAAACACAATCAAATTGGTTGCAAAGAAAGTAAGTACATCCAGAAAAATGGAAATACAAGCAGAATTGTCATTTGAAGCACAGTCAAAGGACATTGAGTTTTGGTTACAGCTATAGACATACATACGTTTCTACTTCTGCAATCGGAGGGAAATTCGAGAAAAAAGAAAATTTAAGGTCGTTATGTGGCCAACTATCTGCATCCCTTTTAAATTAAACATCATACTATACATACCTACATTTTAAATTTCTTGGCCAAATGATGAGAAGCCTGTGACTGTTGCGTCAAGAGTAAGGCAATTAGATTATAACGTAATTAGCAAAAGGAACAAGAATCACCAGGCAACAAAGAAACCACTTTCATAGTTTCAAAAATCAGATTACAGGTACATTGTCCAGAATTAGACAAACTAAATTTGAAGCATAAACATTATAAATGAAACTTCGTCAAGGACGGTTAAGGGAAAAGCCCAACCGAGCAATGTAGTGTGGTGTGTAGTCACATGTACAGTTGGATGCTGCCTAGTGGCGTGACGTTAAAACTACTATCTACCTACCTACCTACCTATCTATCTGTCTGTCTATACAGCAAATTATAGCACATATTATGGGGTGTAATTTGCTCCACCCCGCATTTGGCCTGCAATTTAAGACAAAATGATATTTATGTTCCATAATTTATATGCTTTGGGCCATTGCATGGCAAAAATGCTTCGGCATTTCTGCCAGCTTTGGCAGAGGCCTTGGGCAAAGCCTTCGCCCTCTGCCTCAGCTGGCAACATCACCTCAGCATTATATCATGCAATGGCCCTCCTCATAAAATTATGTAGTTTGAAATTACTAGTGGATATAAGCGTGCCTTATTGGGTGCAAAGGGCGATCCTTACGCCACTAAATGAGGATGTAGGCGAAGTAAACAAGAGAATGACAGAGCGGTCGCCTGCTACACCTATCAATTATTACAGTGTTGATACAGTGGTTGATGAGAATGATGCAGGGGTTTATCCTACTGAATTTTTGAATGCGCAAATTCCATGTGTGATGCCTTCACATCAATTGACATTGAAGTTTGGTCGATTCTCATGTTACTAAGTTCTGTTTCTAATAGTAAGGGACTCTATAATGCCACCTGCCTCAGCATACATGTGTTGGAAAGACATGCTATAGACGTCGAGGTTCTCATTGGAAAGAATATTGGAAGAAAAGTATTCATATTTCAAACTCCTTTGATGCTTATGCAGAACTCCCATTCCAGTTTGTACGCATGCAATTTCCATTGTGTCTAGCTTTTGGCGTGACAATCAACAAGTTTCGGGACCAAATAATG
This sequence comes from Isoetes engelmannii, assembly GCA_011763485.2. NCBI lineage: Eukaryota > Viridiplantae > Streptophyta > Lycopodiopsida > Isoetales > Isoetaceae > Isoetes > Isoetes engelmannii. The sequence continues at coordinate 18,766 of JAANSK020253385.1, forward strand.
CAAATGATTGGCTTATATTTGGAAAATCCAATATTCTGTCACGAACAACTCTATGTGGCACTCTCGGGAGCTCAAAGAATTCAAGGCATAAAGGTACTTATTCTATTGATGGATGGAGATGCATCAGCAAATATGAACAGAATCAAGATATATTACAAATATTATGTACAAAGAAACCCTCTAAGTGTGAGTCTAATACTTACAAATCTCTACTTCTAATTTTCTCTTATTTCTCATTGATTTCTTCTACCCTTTTTTTTTTTGTCTTACTTACTTTTTCATCCAGGTAGATGGTGTGTATTTTGGTCCTGAGGTATATCTTTGTTCACCATGTCACCAAATGCCTAAAGGATGACAAGAATTATCACGTCTCCAGTGTTACTTTTGTCCTATGCACTCTTGGGTTATAGTATCATTGAGAATGAAAATACCACTCTCATGTGCATGGGGTAGCAAGCATGGAAATTGAGGAGCTCATTGCACTAACAAGGTTGTTAGTTGGAGTACTTCATCCAACTAATTGATGACTTTTTATTCGCTAAAATCTAAGAGAATGTCGTCTATGCATATGCGCTTTGAGAGAGGGAGGTGGAGGTGGAGGATGGAGCACTTGTATCTACCTATTGGTTAGCATAGTACTTTGACTAACCTCTAGTTGTTTGTCTCTGTTATCATATGGAAAACGGAACTGTACACTGGTGAATTGACATTTTAGTAGCAAAAGAACTCACTTGTATTGCAATATGTACATAGTAGGATCTACAAATCGTTTCGTCCTGAGATAGCATCGTATTCCATTATACGAGCTTGATAATCGTGAGACATCGTTGGCAGTTCGAATCAATGAGTCGCACGTGCATTTCACTTTTACACCGACTAAGATGTTATTTGTAGGAAAAATGGAGATATCAAGGGAGCATCTACAAAATGTTGACGTGATGTTATCCATGAGAGAAGTGAAGATACGAGCTCATTCACAAAAGTTTGACATTGAGCCCACGGTGATGTGCGCGATGTGGAGATGCAAATTTAGAGTTCCGACATGAACTAAAGAATGCACTGATAAACCAGGACAAAAATTGGACAAAACTTTGTGTTTCTTATATCTGTACCTATCTTTTGTTGATGTACTTAACTAGCATACATTTTAATTTGTCTTTCTAAATTTGCTAATTTATATAAATGTTTAGTTGGCCTCCACATTCTTTATAAAGCATTGTTTTCTCAAATTTGCTAATTTAGATAAAGGTTCACTTGGCCCCACATTCTTTATAAAGCATTGTTTTCTCTAATAAATCCATCCCTTAAACGTAAAGTTAATACTTTGATGATAATTTAAATAAAGGTTTACTTGACCCCACATTCTTTATAAAGCATTGTTTTCTCTACTAAAATCCACCCCTTAAAAGGCAAAGTTAATACTTCGATCCCCACATTCTTTATAAAGCATTGTTTTCTCTACTAAAATCCACCCCTTAAAGGCAAAGTTAATGCTTCGATGATACTGTCATTAGACATTTTCAACAAAAAAAAATATTACATAAACAAATCACGACCATTCTGCAAGTATCAACATGTGATGCGTTACACATATTTGGACATTAAATGCCAAGTAAAAACATAAGCCAGGACATTAACGCAGCAGCACTGAGCACACTTTTACTAATAATGCATACATATATTAGGAATTATGAAGAATAGGTCATAGGTTATAGCAAAAGATCATGATAACCTACTAATAGTCTCCTAAATAAATATGCTTATTAATCTAGCTTACATTTCTTGGATCAATCAATGCTTCCCTCATGGATATTGTGCATAACCCAACATGATTGAAAGAATAGACCACCCTAAAGTCTTACGAATGATAAGGCAAAGGACCATCCTCGTGATGTACATGCACCAAAACCGTTGCCTACTTACATTATGCCAAAGGTGAACCATACTATGGCCTTGAATAAAGATTCAAAAAGAATACCATCAAACCGTAAAAAGAAAACAAGGGCTCCACTTTAAAATTTTCTAATTCACTCCTCTGATATTGATTAGATAAGAGGCAAAAACACCTTTAACATGAAATTATAGCTACAATTTTGATTCACTCCTCCGGTAGTAGACCTGGGGAAACATTTTAAAGGAACCCAGCTTTGTAGACCAAATTTGTATGGGTAACCTTTCCACAAAAAAATGCCTCAGCCTTGTATGGTACACAGCCGCAACAATACCTGTACATGACTTTTCTCCCAAAAAATAGGCCAAATGTTCCTAGGCATCCTCTACATAATGTCTTTGAAATTGACCACTATGCAGTAACTGTATCACAGCATTGACAATGTCCTTGCCTTCCAAACAAACGTCAAACTTTGGGTTTTCTATCTTGTGTTGAAGGAGGTGGTCTAGCCTCTGCCTTAAGTCCTGCATTAGTCTTAAATCAGATAAGCAAGATTAACTTTATTTCTAAGTTTGAATATGAAAGATACATACATTAACAATGCGCATTGTACTAGGAGATGCTGATAAAAATTTCAGGTAGCCATTAAGCATTTCAACGTGGCCATCACTATTTGATATAAGACTTCCTCCAAACATGAGTAATGCATAATCAGAGATGTTTGACGAATCCCTGAGATAAATTGCAGTCGTTTTGACCTTGTCACTATAAACAAGATATGGACATGGAAAATAAGACACTCGTGAATTCACTGATGATGGATGAGGTTCAACTTTTCCATCATCTTTGGTATGAAATATAGTTCGCTTTCCCCGTTTTGTACAACGGACAACGTTTGGGAATAAGCCAGCACAAAGAATAGCCCGTACCAGTTCCAGGTCATCACCATAGTTGTTATATCCCTGCACAGCTTTACAATTAATCTTTATGAACCCATAGAAAGCAGACTCAATTGCCAACACCAAACCTTAAAGCCCAATTTTTTATCTACAAAACCAATGTCACCAAGGAGGTCATAAAATTGGCATCGAGCACTTTCCATCCACTGCAATGTTGAAAGAGATAAATAATTTTTCCAGCAATAGTTCCGTTCGACACCTTGACGCTTAGCTTCAAGGTATTTGTTGAATGCATTTACGATTGCCATGTGATCACTGAAATTATTACCACAATGTTTCAAGAGCGTGTATATAGAGTAAATATGTGTGCATATGCTGCTTATTTACCTTCTAGAATCTCCTGCAAACCATCTCCTTGCTTCATCAGCTTCTTCTTTCCTCTCAATGGGGAGAACAAAGGGATCTCGATGAGCCAATGCTGCTGCTATGGTTAACGCTGGTTCAATACAACGGAAGATAGCTCCCATTAAGAGCATCTTCCCCACCTTTGGATCCAATGGAAGTGTAGCAAGGTGGCGACCTGTACAGCAGAAAGTGGTGTTGGTTCTCCTAAAATGGCTAGATGGGGGGGGGGGGGAGATCAAACAGGCAGAATTCGACCTAATGGAGTAAGGTTTTCTTCCGAATCCAAAGCACCAATTTCTTTGAGTAGACTGATAGCATTATGCACTGCAAGGGCCTCAGGTGGCTGCATGGCTTGAGAAAGAAAATTCGCTACAAGTCCAAGTTCCAGACTCTTTATTTGGATGCATAACGATTCTAAAGGAGTCCTTAGAATCTCCGGCAGTTGATATTTCGGCATTGCATCATAAATGACTTTAGGATAAATATGGTAACAAATGCCAGGCTGCACTCTTCCTGCTCGTCCTCGTCTCTTTGAAACATGAAAAGAACAGCTTCAATTAGTTTCAACAACCTTGCAGAATATGGTAATCAACCACCTTACAAAGTATGGTAGTCAAATTCTGTATGTGTTTTATTCTACAAAAGATTAATGCTTCACCTGCTGTGCCGATGCCTGAGATATCCAGGAGGGCGTCAAACATGCAACCTTATTTAATGCATCGTAGCTAGTTTCCTTTGATTTTCCACAATCAATTACGTATACCACATCATCAATTGTGATACTTGTTTCTGCAATATTCGTTGCAAGAACAACTTTTCTGCAATGACAGAATGCAATATCAATAGAGACTATCTATTCCAAGTCAGATCAATCATAAAAATTACCTCACTCCAATGGGTGGGCGCTGAAAAATCTCTTGTTGATTAACTGTAGGCATGGAGCC